>JAFFZH010015386.1:21120-53638 GCA_018420115.1 Euura saliciscinereae | reverse complement strand
TGTGTGTGTGTGTGTGTGTGTGTGTGTGTGTGTGTGTGTGTGTGTGTATGTGCGTGACCACATTTTTGTCCGCGCGATATCTCGAGAACGCGTGGTCGGATTTCGATCAACTTGGGCTCAATCGACGGGGCTTTTCTCAACTTAGAACTGATTAGATTTTGGCTTCGATCGGATTAGTACTTTTTGAACTATTTAAATAACGAAATTCTAAAAAACACAACAAAAACGACGATATCTTGAGAACGAATCAACGGATTTCAATGAAATTTGGTACCATATGGTTTTTTCAATCACTGATCACGAATCTGAAGTCAGTTTTGCAAAATTTTGATTCGGCGTATTCGATATGTTGCAAATAAACTAAATACATTTGGATTTGGATGAAACTTAGTACTCGTAGGTTTTTTGGGTCACTGATCACGAATCTGACGTCAGATTTGCGAAATTCGAAATGGCGAATCCAATTTGCCGGGAAAAACACTAAAAACATTCGAAATCTTACGGAAATTGGTACTCGTAGGTTTTTTGAACGGCTGATCAAAAACCTGAGGTCATATTTGCAAATTTCAAAACAGCTGAGAACAAAATAAATAACGGCAAGTTCGCAGGCTGGCTCATAGTCAGCCCAAACCCGCTTGTTTCTCGTTTGAAAGGCTTAGCACCACATTTAATGCACAAAACATTCATTGGTCCTGCATAATGTTGATCATTATGATCATAATTCGTCTTGGTTTTCTTTATGATATTATAAGTATAATTTCAATTTATTACAGATTTATCACGTAATATACCTAATCTATCACAATTTCAATCGAAAACTGGCTCAATGCTATCTAACCTGTCTCTTTGAACTTTGAACAATTGGCGTCGAATCTGTGAAATCATTTGTCGTATCTTTGAAATTATCAATCGCAATGGTTACCCTGCTTTGTGATATACTTGTAACTCCATTCTTTTCTCTAACAAATCCCGTTTTCACTTTTTGATAATATTTTCGATTGGATTGCTGTCGACTCACTCTTTTTTTTCTTTTTTCAGCAAGTGATATTTCTCCTGTATTGTTCGCTGACTTTTATCATTCATATTTGGAATTGTTACATCATTATTAAAAGAAACCATTTTCTTAAAGTCTGGCTGCGTGATCAATCTAAGGCTATATGATTTGAGTATTTTTAGTAATACTGATTGGCGTTAAATCATATTGCTCACCGAAACGTTGATGACTTTCAGGAATCAATTATTCAATAATAAGTATAATAATTGCATTGAATCAACTTATACTATATAATATAAGCAAGCTTTTCCGTCAGAACACGGTCTCACAAAATTATCTCTCGAATGTGAATCAGACATCCAGAATTGATTATCAAGTTTCCCAATTGCTACGGATATTCCGTTAATTGTTAGTATACCACCCATAGAATTTTCAAATAAATTGACCAACGCGTTTTTCAAATTGGGCATACCAATCTCATTATTATCGTCAA
Source organism: Euura saliciscinereae (assembly GCA_018420115.1). Lineage (NCBI taxonomy): Eukaryota > Metazoa > Arthropoda > Insecta > Hymenoptera > Tenthredinidae > Euura > Euura saliciscinereae. Next base: position 52,151 of record JAFFZH010015386.1, on the reverse strand, counting down.
ATCGATGGCCAAATAGAATGTCTCCGAGGGGGAAGTGGAAGGTATCGATCCACCTAAGAATGTCTCCGAATTCTAGCGTGTGACTCATTGAATTGATCACGATGCTTCTAGGTTGTAGATCAGATACAGACAAATATTCTGGATTTATTGTATTCGGATGAACTTCATTATCGCGTGCGAGTCTGCTACTAATACACAGTTTGTCTCCCATGTTAAGAAGATAATCAATAATTTGACTTGTCCAATATAGCGGATTTATTACAGTTGCGACATTACCAGCGCTGTAGCAGCGTTAGCTGTGCATTGTTTTCCCCTAGGTACCAAAGTCAGAAAAGATCTTGTTTCCTTGATTAATTGACCTTCCTGTTATTTTTTTTCATGATCGAAAATTGATTCTCATCTTCTCGCAGGGAAATATATTTTGCAAGGTCTGGATTCATGCTTTTTTCCTGATCTGTATACATCATCATTTCTCATCGTCATATTTTTCATAGTAATGTCATAATCATGTCACATCTTGTTCTCTTTTATTGTCATAAATTTTCATATAGATTCGAAAATTACACGATATAATATGGAACTTCTTTCTTATACCTGGAAACAACAGCAGCAGCAACAGAGAGAATTCTACCCGAAATTCAGTTTCGGCACCTGCGAAGAAACAGCTAACATAAAATTGGCAAAGAATTCAGTTCCGACACCTGCGAAAAGAATTCTCCATTAACACAATTACTGTTAATTATGACGCTAATTCTTATTTTTATGCCGAAATATTACGTGATATAATATCTACCATTTTTTACCTGATTAATTCTCACTGACTTTCTATGGATAATTCACTCCGATATGTCGATTTATCTCGCTTTCTCTGGATAATTCTCCGATAACAAATAACTCCACGAATCTGCTTGGCAACTGAAAGGTTAAGGACTCACGAAAAAAGCAACCGAGCCATGGCAATTGGAACACACTCGAGTCACGGGCTCTTACATGAAGTCGGCAGAATCAAGACCCATATTTATCCTACATGAAGTCGGAATATCTTACATGAAGTCGGCAGAATCAAGACCCACATTATCTTACATGAAGTCGGCGGCCGGTATCGAAAAACGATTAAAACCCATCTACTTTTTAGTAAAGGATGACATTGGTCATGAGATGAAATTAGGTGGAAAACAAACGACGTGATGGAACCCAGTCTATAACCGCATTAGCATCACCAAGTTCGATATTTATGGAGTAGAGATATTCCAATTTGATTGGACTCGACGTATTTCCTTTTTTAACAGTGGCTGTAAATCAGCCCGGGGTTCGCATTCGGGGTAAAAGAGAAGACGAAAACAAAAAAAACAAAAAATGTAATATCTCAGACTCCGTGCAGGATATAGTTAACAATTTACAATCAAGTTAACGACTGACGCGACGACTTACTCATTGCCACTAATTAATGCTACGACTAAACCCTCTGGGGAGGGCAAGAGAATGAAGCTCGTGCTTAAAAACCATACGATATACGTACTTCTAGTTCCCGATGCGCAAAAGCGATTCTTTTCGCACATGCGCAGGATCCAATGAATCAATTAATCCACAGGATCAAGGGGCGGAGTATCGGGGTAATTTAGTTTGCCTTCATGCCGAAAACTGTTCTGCAGCATTGATACAATATTTCACTTCTTCAATTATTCTTCTTTCATTAGCCCAAAGTAATGTAATGTAACGCAATACCTAACCTAAAAAGAAGTGGGTGAAATGATTCCTTTGAGGTTAACTGTGACGTCAGAATTCACAATTTCAGCGGCATATTTGAATAATTGTTGAATAGGTTCCCACAGACGACGCTAGATGGCAGCTCGTCGTGCCGAACAGTGACGTCACGTCGTGGCGCGAAAAAGAGACGATTTCAAACGTGACAGATACTTAAATCGACAATATATTGCATATTGCTATCTGAAAGGATAAGAGAATAAAAGAGTTGGACGATGCTGATCGATCAGAGACGCAATAATTAGACTAATTTTAAATGGAGAAAGTGAAAACGTAACGATAGTGGGTCAACATACGTGTCTGTGAGGCGTAATAATATGTGAAAGAACGTATTTAGAATTTATAGTCCAGCAAGCGTGTATCTTCCCGCCCTTACGGCTCCTTCATAACTCAAACTATTTAATTAATCTTTTATCTTTGTTTTTTTTCCTTCTTCTTTCTTGGTTGCACCCAGGCGATAAGCGGGGGGCCAATTACCTCACCGACAAACGTAAAACGTACCTCGTACAGTCGATAGTCGCACTTCGATGGAGAGACCAGGGACCAAGAATTAGATAACAAGACCTTTTGTCCATCTGTCTTTTGAAGTCGACTTCGATGACATTTTTTTTTTCTGTATTTAGATACTTTTAGGTATGAGATACTTTTTACTTGACTTTGTAAACGCGTGTGTTAATTATGAAAAGTGCGAACATCGAGTTCAAGCCCAGCGTATTATCAGAGTGAGTAATGACCGTGCGGTTCAGCCTCGCAGGGTTTCGTGCGTGTGTGGAAGCCCTTTGCACAATGAAACTTTCAGTTCTGGATTTAGTTAGTCATTCTATTACTGTTGTACACCTAAGTACATTAAAGTGCGATTTTATTGTCAGATGAAAAAGTGTAATTGAATTAGACCCGGTACAAACTCGTTTACCCACACAATCAGCGCGATAATAAAGTCTGCAAATTGATTCGCATGAGGTATCTCATTATCTCATATCAGAAGCCGCATGCTATCCGATAAGAGGACTATAGTCTCGTTAGGTAATTACGCAATTTGCATACCACAGACTTGATTGGATGCTCTCATCGGCCAATTCGCTCGTCTACACGCTTAATTCTTTATCTTTCTCCTCCACCATCTCCTCGGTTCTAAGATGGCGTTAAACTGGGCAAACTACGGTGCGAAGTGTATCCATCTTTCCGTAATACATGTTAACCCCTTGCCTCGTTCGCGGTAACCGGTGGGACGGTTAGGCCATGCAGCCATAACCGGGTAGAACGCGGAGCATGAACAGGCATCGCACGCTAAGGTATTAATATATAATTAAGCGCGACCACGTTCGAGATCATATCTGAAAGGCTCCTTATCGCGTCTTGCCTACCCGACGGGAAATAGGCCCGCTGCGTTATCTTCGAGAGTGCGGATCCCGTTTGAATTGTTTCAATCGAGGAGAGATGAGTCGGTGATACATCTGGTCTCTATACTTTGACCGTGTTTCCCTTTATTCCTTGGGTATTATTTATGCGTGTTAGATATTTAATTCGAACTCGTTCGGACCGGTGGAGACCCAGGGCGGGGCGAGGTGGCGAACCCAGGGTGAGGGGTTGGGGTGAAAACGGGCGTCAGAAGGATTGATGGCGTCTAGATGCAAATGCAGTAAACTCGCACGCAAGCCAAACCCACCTTCCAACGCCTCACACCACTTAACGCCTCACAGCTTAATAATCTCTTTCTTTCTCTCTCTTTTTATTTTCATTTTTCTCTCCATCCCGCAGCCAAGTGACGTGCATATTGCTTTATTATTCAACTTGTATTTCAGTGAATATAGAATGGGCAGGGGAACCTCGTGACTATCCTTAATTTGACCGTACATAAGGGTATAACGAACCTATCGGAGATCTGATCGAGCTTTAGAATGGAAGCCACATTTTTCCAAGAATGAAGAAGTGGTATATGAAATAGAAGATCCTTTTGATCTTCAATCGAAAAAAAGGTTTCCATTTTTCATTGAAATTCGTCGTCTTATACTTGCTTGGTCATTGGGTACTAACATTGGTTCAAATAATACAATTTTACGACAAGGATGACAATTGTGTGACGAATTGTGCCCTTGAGGAGTCGTAGGTGAAGAGCTTACAACAAACGCTAATGAAACCATCGAGCTTTCATAGAATCGGGTTGAGATGGATGTAATTTCTACCAGAATGTCGGACTCTGCATCCAATTTGACAATTTAGTGATTTTCGAAGACGTTTTTTCCTTTTTTTTAAAAAACAAAAAGTCAGATCGAAAAATCCTGCTATGAAAGCTCAGATAATAATGTTGTTGAAATAGTGTATAAATTTCAGATCGATCGGATAAACGGTTACAAAGTTAGTATTCATGCTCTTGATATATTCCACTTCCGTGGGCTTCTAAAAGCCACAGTTTCGGAAATAAAGTAGATTACTAGAAGTTTTTATTTCGACTAGCCCAAAGTTGAAGATGACTGAACGTTCGAACCGTGGAGCAGATTTGGATTTCCTCGATTTTTGACAAAGTTATCGTATTTTTCAGACAAAGTAGACATTCTTTCTTTCGTTTTTTGCCACTTTACACCAATGAAACTATCAAGCTTTCATAGAATCGAGTTTTGATGGATTCAATTTTGACCAGAGTACCGGACCGTGCATCCAATTCGACATTTTCGTGATTTTCGAATACGTTTTTGCCCGTTTTTCAAAAACAAAAAGTCAGACTAAAAAATCCTGCTATGAAAGCTCGGGTAATAATGTTGTTGAAATAGTGTATAAATTTCAGATCGATCGGATAAACGGTTACAAAGTTAGTATTCATGCTCTTCACGTATTCTACTTCCGTAGGCTTCTAAAGGCCGCAATTTCAAAGATAAACTTGATTACTAGAAGTTTTCTTTTCTATCAAACTGAAGTTGAAGTTGTGCACTTTGAAACCCTGAAGCCGATTTGGATTTCCATCAATTTTTGACAAAGTTATTCCATTTTGAAGACAGTAATTAGACATTCTTCCGTTTTCTGTCACTTAAATCGATCAGTTTTAAAAATACTTCCGGTTGACGTGATAATTGGATAATTTTCATATGAAAATATCTTCATCATAGAAGATGGGGTTGGGGGGGTCGCCCCTCGCGGTTCTTGACACCGGCAATATAGAGAGAGCGGTTGTTCAACAAGAGCTCAGAGCTTTTAGCGAGAACACTTAAGCGGTACTTTGCACTCCTGGCTTACACTTTACGGAGCTTAATTCAGAGTTTAAACTCGACTTCTCTCGCTCTCCGAGATCAACCCGCGTTACATACATTTTCTTGAAACCGGTGATGGCGAGGTGAGCGTCTATCTTTTATGCATCGTCAGACTTAACGTCTCCCTGACGTCTTTTTCACGAAAAAAAAAAGAATTGATTCAAGCTCGAGCTTCTCGCTCTCTCTCTTTGATCAAGATCCGCTAACTCGTTGACAGAAGCATATAAACCGATCGATTAAGCACCTCGCGATATTTGCTCTTCGCTATTTATTCACACTCACATGCATTCACCACTCGGTTAATAATAATTCAAGTCTCATTTCTCTCATCCTAACGCGGTGCCCGGATAATTTGAGTTTAATTGTATGGTATTTTTGGTGTACGAGGCGGCTTATTAAACGCCTTGAGGCGAACACGCCATCCCGTACTTTGCCTATAATCCCTACACCGAGGGTCTGCCTATAACATTATATTTTTTTCATACAGCTTCACATGATTTCACCGTTAAAACGTTTAGAAGAAGAGGAATGAAAAAAATTGCGGTGATTGATAATTGAAAGCTCTATTTTTATCCGTATAATCCATCCTGCGAGGAAACTCTTTATTCCTACACGAATTATCTACTTCAGCCTCGAGCTGACTATACCCAGCTGAGATATCGAGTGTCGCACTAGATTATTATAGAATATAGATTATCAATAATAACAGACCCCACGATCGGAGATATAGGAAGTGTCAGTGTATAACGGCGGGTTACTCGCAACCGCGGATACAAGTTATAAATTGTTTGTAATTATGGAGATTAATGTACGGTGGTAGGTGTTCATGTATAGTTGAGGAAATTTCTTTAAAGATTTTTATCTCTTCCCTTGTCACGCCTATGGCGTAAACGAGAACCGCAATGCACTATATAGTTCATATAATTTTCTTCGAAACTATATTAACGTAAACGCCGAGTGTAACCAAAGATCTAATTTTCATCTATCCGTTTCATCTCATCGTCGGACAGGCTGATCCTCGAATGGGGCGTATTTACAACACAATTTGTAAGATAATTCAGAAATACCTTTGAAAATGTCCGTACGATCCAATCTTATTTAAATAAAATTCAGGTAAATAACCCCGGGTTATAAGGGACGCTGAATATACTTTCGGCATTGATTGTCCTCTTCGGTATCACCCAATTAAACATCCAGCTATTAGTTTCTTTCACGGTGTCGTAATGAGCATGGACGCTCTGACCCAACGTTACCATGAATATGTAAATGCATTTTTTGGTTTCTGAAACAATTTCTTCTTCTTCGTCTAAAAAGTCATTCAATTTGAGAAAGTTGGATCAAAAACCGTTAGAGATACGCAAGTTTTAAAGAGACATCAATTTCCCCCAAAACTTGAGAAGAGTTTGTAAATAAAGCTCAACGAACCCAAAGCTCGAGGGGATTCTGTACGATTCGCGTCGCGCCATTAGCCTGACGAGGGGTTTCCCTCGATAATCAAAATTCTAACCTGAAAGAAAAGCGAGAGAAAACATTGTTTGCGGTTCGCCACCGCCTCTCACACATCCTGCGTGTGCAGGTACGGCTCGTTAAATTCCCCAGGAGTTGTTGTACTCGACGCATCGCGATCACGTATGAATATAAGTTAGCTTGGAAGAGCGAACGATATAGCGGCCATTTTGGTTTCCTCGACGATGGAAGACTCCAGACATTATTTATGGGTTCTTCTTCACCGGCTGATGTAGAGACACATCAAAATTTGCTACTTGGGATCTAGATTTCACAAACTTTGAGGCGATCTTTAAGGGGTGCCAAGTGTGGAAACGTTTGCTGACGACGTGCGTTAACGTCAATCACGTCGTTTCTAATCATTTGTGATGTCAGATAGACGCGAGTTCGGATGTTGAAATGAAGGGGATAGAGAAAAAGAAACACTGACTTGTCATAATTTTTCATGTCGATATAATTCTCGATTGTATTCATAAAATCTAGGAGCCTGATAGACGGAGTGAATCGGACAAGTTGGTCGATACGCTGGAAATATATTTTTTGTTTCTTTTCCTCTAGATGCAGATAAGCTCCCCCCTCGTACACACTGGTCCATCATAATTCCAGATCTTTTATTCAATTCTGCAAAATAGCATTAGCATACATATTGGTCCAAAACAATCGAGAGGACTGGAGATTTCCCGGATTGATAAAAATCCGAACGCAGATAGCAACGCTCGTAAAATCATGAAATTCTATGTTTATTCAATATATCCCGTATACGAGCGTTTCTTTCTTATCGAATAGGGTCAGGGCGAGGAACTAATTTTATTGAGATATCATTTATGCAGTCAATTTTATCGTCAGCTAGTTTCTTCAACTTTCGAAACAGACCATTTTCGACTCTCATATTTCTTTCTCTCTACAATCGTTTAACGGTTTCATTTTTTTTCCTTCTCTTCTACTTACAGGATGCGACGGTGAGTCTGACGAAGGTGGAAGCAAACGTCGAAGAAGTAGAACCAATTTCAACAGCTGGCAATTGGAAGAATTGGAAAGGGCGTTTCTGGCGAGTCATTATCCGGACGTATTTATGAGAGAAGCACTAGCTGTGAGATTGGACCTCAAAGAAAGTCGCGTAGCCGTAAGTACACGATTATTTTCTATGATTCCAATCCATAAATGCGCAGCATATTTTTAAATTCGGTTCCACATTCAGCGGAATCAAAAATCTGCTACGACTGATCATTCGCTCCAAATTTTTGCAACGAGTAACAGCTTCTAAATTTGTTGATTTGTTGCATTGGATAAAAATCTACGACGATTAGGGAGGGATATTTGTTGAGTGAATGAAAAAACAGTGATTTTATCTCGTTGGATTCACCTCTCAGTCAGGATTTGCGAGATCCTCCTATTCGAAAAGATCTCCGAGACCGATAGGCGTGAATTTAAAGTGACTCGAGTCCGTTAAGGGTCGCGGTAGTCTGACGTGGTCCGCTGACGCCTGGCATAGGGATACGTGAAATCGGGTCGAAAAGGCTCGAGGGTGGATAGCCGGTTTCTATAACCTCCGACCCGACTCCCAAGCGGGCAGTTATCCCATCTGTTCCACCCCTCGCGGGGGAGTCGGAAAGTGAGAAAGTCAAAAAAGTTGCGTGAATACAAGTAAGAAACTCGTCCAAAGCGATTCCCTTTTTTCAAGCGGACAGCCGACGTTTCGAAAAGTGTCATCCCTGAAACCCGACACCAATTACGACTCGGGATTCACGTTTCGTTGACAGACGTCACCCGACTGTTTCGAGATAACGAAATCTTCATTATCCAGTTAAAAAACTGAGACCAGGGCGTTTCGGTTGCAGTCATGTTCTTATCTAATCGGCCTACAGCCCCTAAGCGGTGTCTCCTCGGGTTATCTTGGGATCGGTATCGTCTGTGCGACGGTGCCGACCAGTAAACCGTGTCGAAAGCGACACACAAGGTTATAAATATTGTGAGTCGATAAATATCACGCTGGGCGTACGAGCCTCTGATAAAGTTCGTCCGATGCCATTGAAACTAAGTCATAAGAAGCGTCGAGGGCCGAGGGAAAATCGTCAATTTCTTATACGCACTCAGCACGTCACCGTATAAATATCCCATATAAAATAGACAAGATTGTCTGGCCCTCGGGCAACGACTATGCGATCATCCGGGCGTGAAATTGACCGGTACGTCACCCTTCCCGGTCTCAGTGCGCTCCGTGTTGGCTCTGACGTTATAAAAAAAATGACATTTTCTGCACCCCATGTAGCGTGAAAACGCAACGAATGACTTTTTCGGTTTCCGAAAAGGTTGAGAGACCCGAGAAATAACCGCGATAAGAAAACGACGATATTAGCTTCGTTATCAGAAGATCAAGCTTTGAGTTTATAACAGTTGATGCGAAACAACCGAATTAAGCTCTGTGGCACGGCAGTCGAGAATTAACTGCCAAAAGCTCGGTCTCGACTAATTCGCTGGGTAATTAGAATCACATAGAATTTTCTCATTACCGTTTGACTCTGGAGTGTTGTAAAACACTCTTCGTTACACAACAGCACAGCCGAGCCGTTGGTGGCTTACGCCTGAGTAGGTATGAGTCCCTTAGAGAACGACCCGCTGAGTATATTGATCTGAACTTTGCGTGGCTCCAACAGCGCCACTTAACCCATCGCGGTAACCCCCCACAACTGATGTCTTCATCATATTACAACACCCTCCCCCCCCCCCTGTCATTAATGACTTCATCCGATAGCTTTATCAGCTCCGATTCCTCACCCCCTTGTTTCAGGTATGGTTCCAAAACCGCAGAGCGAAGTGGAGGAAGAAGGAACACACCAAGAAGGGACCTGGACGACCGGCTCACAACGCTCATCCCCAGAGCTGCAGCGGTGAACCGATTCCTCCTGAAGAACTTAGAAGGAAAGAACGGGAGAGGAGGCAGAAAAAATTGCTCAAAGCTCTTGAGAGACAGCAAAGGAAATTAGCAGCTAAGGTGAGATCATTGAGACACTGGATGTTGACGAGCTTTTCGCTTCTGAAATTCATTCGCATGTTAGAAATGTAGCTTATCGGACTTTCATTGCTATCGCATCAAAACACTTTCAATAATAATCAGTCATCCCTTGAAAATAAATTATCATCAATCGACTTGATCATTGCTCCAAGTCCTTCGACATGAATTGGCCATCGCTTAAAATCGCTAGAAGTGATCCGAAACGACTTGAAGTCAATTGGACATTGTTTAAATTCCCTAGAAAGCGTTTGAAACCAATTGAAATCAATCGCCCATCGCTTGTAATCAATTCATCATCGCTTCAAATCAATTGATCATCGTAAAATCACTCGAAAGCAATCGGTAATCGTTGAGAATCCCTAAAAATCGTTTGCAGCCTGAAATCAATTGGATCATGGCTTGAAATGACTGAAAAACCACGTAAAATGACCTAATAAGATTCCTGAAACGGTTGATCACTCGATTCATGAGTAAATCGCGTCTTCCTCGACCAATCGGCGACCTTATTTTGTGAATCCTTAATTCGTACGTTTCAGGGTATCTCCGTGGACCTTTCGACATTACGAGCAGAATGGGAGTCTCGCAGCGCCGCGGCCTCGGCCGGAGGATCATTGAGTCAGATAAACGGTTCTTTCGGTCACCTGGGTAATCCAGACGGTAGTGTATCCGGTTCGGGGAACGACGTGAACGAGGAGATCGACGTGGTCGGGGGACTGGACTCCTGCAGCGAGAGCGGAAGCGAGCGGGTAGATTCCGCGGCCGACGGATCAATCGACGGAGAGTACATGCCGAGGACGACCGGAGAGCTTGATTCGCGACGTCTCCACCCCGGGAGTCACGGTCATAACCCAAACGGCATGAACCTGAACCTGAACAGGAACCTGAATCACCAGCAGGGTATCCAACACTGGGGACTCAGTCTCCTCGAACGAAGAAGGGAACTGGTGAGTCTAGGAAGCGCCGGATTTAACTCCTCGTCTAATCACCTTCAGGAAGATCGAAGCGCCGACGAGGAGGTTCAGAGCAGTAGTATAGACCTGTCCGTTAAGGGAAGGGAAGAAAGAAAACGGTTGAATCCATTTTCCATCGATAGTCTGCTGGGAAATAACAGGGCCGTTACACCGGCAGGTGTTCAGAGTCCACGGGTTAATAATAACAATAATAGTACCAGTAATAACAATAATAATAGTAATAGTAGTAATAATAATAATAATAATAATAATAATAATAACAGTAATAGTAATAATAACAATCGTTCGTCGAGCCCGAACAATGGTACGTTGTCGCCGACGTCACCGTTATCATTGCCAACGTCACCGCGGTCAACGACGTAGTGACGGAAATGTCAATAATTTTTAATGATTAATAGGGGCTACATGAACCTTGAAGTGGGAAAAAAGTAAAAACTGACAAAAGTCATTTTTCATAGTTTAGAATGTTTTTTTCTCTGTCTATGATGTACGAAATAAAATCTACCGGTGGATCGATTCGAGTTTTTTGGGTCTCAAACTATTCAGTGAAGGGACCTTCTCGAAATGACCAGAGAACTTCTCGATCCGATCAAAATTGTACCAGATATTCATCATTTTCTGGAATAAAATAGCACTTTTCGGTTTTCATACGTTACTTTTCGTGATAACTCGATTAAAAATAAATTTATGAAAAAGTTATCTGTTCATATTGAAAAGGCCTCTTTACTGAACGGTTTGAGACCCGAAAAACTAAGATCGGTCCACCGGTAGATTTTATTTAGTGCATCATAGACAGAAAAGAATTCTTTCTAAAATCATGTGAAAACCATTAAAAAGTCTGAAAAATGACTTTCGGTGGTTTTGAATTTTTTTTAATTTTATGTTCCCCCTTAAGATCGATCGGGTACAATATTCATATTCATTGATAATTGATGATTGATTTTATAAAATAAGAGTAAAAATAACATAGTAATAATAGGTATTAACAAATACGTATTTATATCACTTCCAAGCATATCCGAATTTTTTTTTTTTCTATTCTTTGAAAATATCAGATGAAAGTATCAGCCTCGATCGAAATAACAGACAAAGAAAAATAAACTGAATTAAATTGTTTATGTTAATATAGTGATGATATACGCAGGTGTTATATATTATATGATCGCGATTAATCCTAAATCTAATACATAAAACGTATTATATACATGATATATAATTATAATTATTGTAATGTAAATAGATCTCCGAGGCTGAACTTGATTATTATTATTATTATTATTATTATTATAACGACAGACTGTGAATGAATAATCTATGTATCGAGATTTATAATTAGGTTAAAATCGAATCAATATTCGTATATAAGTATAATTTATAGAATGTGCAATAATAACGTGTTTTCCCCTCCTTCGTTGATAGAAATTTAGATTATCTATATATTGATTGATGATTATATCCTTAAACATTTTTCGGAATATAACCGCATCGACGTGGAGGGGATAAAGAAAAAAAAAAAAGAATTGTATTTAATGTAAATAGTGTAGAATATTTAACGTAGGAATTTAAAACGAAATGAAAAAATGTGAAAAGTAAGAAATAAAAGTAAACTCCATAGTGTTCGAATTATTAACAATATTATTTGAAGCAATAGACAAAAGAAAAAAGAAAAATAAAACTAAAATGACTTGAAGTAAAATTGTAAATAATACGTTATAAATAAAATAATATCATAAAACATAGATCTTAATAGAAGCGGGCTAGAGAAAATATATCAACGTACTATTCGTATAAAATAGTTTATTTGTTCGTTGTTTTTTTTTTTTTCAAGAAAGAAAAGAAGCAGGTATAAAAATTCGCCGATTATATTTATTGGCTCACGTAATTAATAATTATGATGCCATAACTGAACTGCGAAACAGAAAAGAAAGTACTGTATATCCATTCTAAATATATTAATTTATTCTCAAACTATATAACATCGGATACTTGTGTTTCTTCATTTAGAACCATTCCCTTCAGTTATGTTACCATCGCGAGAGATTCTAACCTCAAAAATCGCGTGTATGACCACATTTTGAGGTTACAATCGCTCGCGAACCCGACATAACCTCAACTCGTCCATCAACGTGTCGAGTGTAGGCTGAGAAGGTGACCATTGTTGAAAATTAAAAGGTGAAAAATGGTCACAATGGTCATTTCGAGTGCAAAAATGCATGACTGCCTTTGACAAGCGCAAAGAACAATCGGAGAAATTTAGTTGTTGGAGGCTTTACGACATACTTGTCTTTCGACACGCGTTATTATCGCTTCATTACGTCGAATATACCTAGTCGTCAAATTTTCGTTCGATCAAACCTATGCTCGCGTTCCTCAAGTCAATATTTCACATTATTCTTACAGCCATTTTTTTTTTTTTTTTTTGTTTTGTAAATTGTATCAATCATCCTCGATCACTGTAATTTATTACCACTGTATCAGTCACTATACAACTGCTCCACAACTTTGAAAGAATAAAGTGTATCCCATTCCGATCGGAGATCACGAACGGAAATTAACCTCAATAAGGATAAACTTTCTGAACTAAAAAAAGACTCGTTTACATGAGAAAAGGCAAGTGCGGGAAGGAGGCGACATCCTATTAGTCTCAAATTTCTCAGTGACTCACGAATCTGAAGTTAGTCAATTATGGAAGTTGAGTTGATCTGTCGAAAGAAGCCCTAGGGCGGAAAGTGGGTCATCTGCACTGTGCGCATGCGTCAGTTATCCTTTTTCTTCACTGTTCCGAAAAAGCACAGAAGCAAAAAAGATTCAATTTTCGAAGCACGCGTTACACGACCAAATAATAATTGCAGGGGACGCGGAATGACCTGACTTCCACTTTTTAGCGTACGAAATTTGTGAAACTTTGGGACAATGGCCGATGCGAATTCCTCGTTAGGCCAATAACGACGGCATCACTGTGACAAATTATCGGTGTTGAGGTGCAATATTGCATCTCGAATCATGTATTCGCGAGAAACGGTCTGTGTTTGCGTTTACGATACCGTTTATGCGTACCCGCGTGACGTTTTAACAAAGGTCCATTGTGTCTCGTACTCGAGGCACAATAACATTAGCAGAGTACCGCAACTAAGAGTTGAGTCATTCCCGCTATAAGGCACAGAGAGAAGACTCAATTAATGGACAATTATTATTATTTTCTTTCGCTACTCCCACACCTTGAGCTTTGTGTCCGCGATATTAATGTCCTCGAAACCGACGACCCACACCAAACCAAGATTGCTTTTCAGTTTAAGTAAAGTCGTCCAGACCCCAGTGTTTTTCAATTAACACTAAAAACGTCGCGAAGACAGCAAAGTGGAAAGCCTCGAGTCCTCCTTCCCGGAAAATGTCACAAAGCTACTCTTCTTCTGACAGTGAGGAAAAACTAAAAAAGAAGAAGCGATTGACACAGAGAATCAGTAACTTGCGGAGAACAATGAGGTTTGGAAGAGGGTCCGCCATTACGGCTCGTGATCAGTTCTATATAAGGAGAATCGGAAAGGACCGATGGGCAAGGTGTAAGTTGATCCAATCCAATAGATCAAGAGGCAGATGCTGCGCCGGTTATTACTCGAGGTCGTAGTTCAACCGCTCGCATAAACCATTTAGGGCTGATTGTTGGAGTCGATAGTCGATATACCCCGCGATATTTCCCAGCGTTATGGACTATCTGGACGGCGCATCTCGTGGGTCCCGTCGTCCCGATGGGCCTTTCGGTACCGATCTTAACCGACTACTCTCCACCCGCCTACACACAAGGCCGAATAATCTCGATTAAATATTAGCCACGCTAACATTCGAAAGTATATAAACACAGGGCTAACGCCTTCGGAACGAGATTTAAACGAGATCATAACAAGATCTTTAAGACTGATTGGACCACATAAACCATCCTCGAGATTATTGATACTCCGATCAAACGTTTAGGTGGGAAAAAGGTCCAGCGACCGGAGAAGCTACAGGAATTATTCTCTTCTGGATACCTTCGACAGTTTTCAGAAAAAAAAACGTATCACCCTTAACGATCGTCTAAATTCGATACAAAACAAGATATTGAAAAAGTGACGAAGTGCCTTTTGCCGAATGGCAAAGTGAGCATGCACACCAAATTTCGATCAAAAATATTGACAATTGTAGGAGTTATAGGAGATTAGACGCGAAGATCCCCACGTTGGGCGCCAACTTTCGAAATATCAATCTCAGTGATATTTGACACGTTTGATTCTTTATCCAACCGAGACTGGACAAAAAAATATTCAGATTTGTAGCAGAAATTGATATTTTTACCCATTTTTGATTCACATTGTTTTTTTTTATTATCGATGGATTGATATCCGTCCATAAATTCTGAGAATCGTTTTTCTTCGAGGTAACGATCATCGGTCCCGAGAATTTCATGGTTTGTACGTTTAGATCGTTGAGATGGATGATAAATAATAATAAAAGATAAACTTAATATACATGCATAATGCGGGTACGCTAGTCGGGTTGAGCCAAGATGAGGATTTTACGGCCTCTTATAGATATTGAAAAGTTCCTTCTTGCCCAAAGCTCAGATGAAAGATAAAAAATTAATAGCCGCTTTTGGCAACCCCCCCCCCCCCCCCCCCTAACTGGCGGGAACAAATTTTATTACCAAATTTTATTTAACGTACTACGTGAGCGAGATGAGATATATCACAAGATTATATACAAAAATGTATGAAAAATAATGAAAGACACGTTCTTCGTTGTACCGAGTAAAAGTATCAGCCTCCATGATTCCCTCTTCTTGCGATAAAAGTGAAAAATAAACGAAGATTTCACTGAAGACGGTTTCTAAAGCTCCAAAGGAATCGCAAATTGATATCTCAGACCGCAATTGGTACGTGATCGGATTTGTTTGAAGATGATGCGCCGCTTAATTCAACCTCTGGCGGAGTGTTTTGCATCCGATCTTGATACAAGAAACTCCTTAGCTACAGTTTATTTTTTATTTTTGTTTTTTTGCTCGATTTTCTGTTCAGCTCCAGATCGAGTAGAAGCACCGACGTAGACAGCGGCGTCAGTTGTTTGTTGGACGATTTATGATGAAAATTATGAGCTGCGGTGAGGCGGCTGCCCACGACGACCTCGTACTTCGAGTATTCTGTTCGCCCTCAGAGGCTGCAGAGGAAGGAAGGCGAGGAATCTCCTCGTTCCTATCCTCACACACACAGACACACACAAACTCATACCTCTGAGGCTTCGGGGATCCGGAGGGCTTCAGAGGGCGCGAGTAAGAGGCGGTGCCGCCTCGTAAAACTTGGATTTACTCCATCTGGCCGCCATGAACTTACCTACTCCGCCACACGTATTGATGCTGGAGTACTGCACACGCGTGAGAAGTCGACCCGAGACTCCCATCTCCAATCTCCGCACACAACACTAACGCTCATTCTCTAATCTCAAACCTCGGAGATACTCATCAGCTGTACGTACTACGTACAGCCCAAGTGTTACTAAAAAGTAACTCGCTCTTTTTAGTTGCAGGGATAGATAAAATCCACGGATTTGCTGCATCCGAGCTGAAGACGCACACACCGTGCTGCGATACGGCTACGAATATTTCACCCGATCGTCATCGAGGAACTGATGAGGATAAATCGTCAAAACTTGACCAAAAATCGAGGAGGGATGTCAACTTTTGGATTAGTTGTGGAGACGATAGTCGTAAATGCCTCAGAAATGATGTAAAGTTTGATATAGATTGACTATGACATGACATGATATGAAACAGTGCTGAATGGTCATCAAATTAATCCGAAAGTTTACGGAATTACTGTGAAATATCGTAGAATCCCATAAAGTGCTCGAAAAGTGCAATGAAATGACATTAAATACTTCAAAGTGCCACGGAAACACACGAAAAGACACGAAGCACCACGGAAAGACACGAAGCATCACGGAAAGATACGAAGCACCACGGAAAGACACGAAACACCACGAAAAGGAACGAAGCACCACGAAAAGGAACGAAGCACCACGAAAAGGAACGAAACACCACGGAAAGACACGAAGCACCACTGAAAGATACGAAGTACTACGAAGCACCACGTAAAGACACGAAGTCCCCCGAGGTTCTACGGAAAGAGACGAAGTGGCAAGAAATAGTTGAGCTTCCAGAATTCAAATATAGGTTGAAATAAGGATAACCTATCAGGCCCTGATTATTCTTAGTTATCCTGATAAAAAAAAAAGATGTGTATATGCGGAATTGGATTCTGAATCTGGTCCCTAACCCAGCTGGTCATTGCCGTAAGATTTAACACCGTATAGAAGGATGTGGGAGAAGTAAGGTGACCGTTTCCTGGTGCAGAATTTGTAAGAGGATGACTAGACATGATCGTGATCTCGGAGATACTCTTAGTTAGAAGTATAGCAGAATATCCCGTGGGACATAGTAATATAGTTATTATCGGCAGGGGGCCCCTCGGGACATAAGAAAGCGACGAACCCTGAATTAAAAACCAATTTTTAGTCCCGAAAAAACCTCCGCTCCGGCATAATAACAGGCCCGGTAATCTATAGTAGGTTTTCTGTCCTGTTTCGACCTACCACCAGACTGGGGACCCGGGCTTCGGGCCTGCAGCGGGATAATCGGGCAAATTGATGCCCCCAGCCTCCACGGGACCTTTTTTCAATTAAAATGGCGACCGTGCTCTACGAAGAGGGAACAGCTGTCGAATGGCTCCGAACCCAGCCGCAATGTCTATATTAGGGTGGACCGCGCGACGTCGACTCGGAGGCTGAGTTTCTGCGATTTTTTTTATTTCTCGTTTCTTCTTATTTCACATCTCAATCGTCGTTGTTGAAAATCGTCATAACTCCGAATCTGACATCTTTATTCCGTCCGGATTCGCCACCGCTTGGTGTAAATCAAACGGGCCCCGCGCTGCCCTTAGGGTGGGTCTAATAGAATCCGTCCAATTATCCCAGGCTAGAATCTGGCAGCTCTATATATATACATATATATATATGTATACGTTGCCTATTTTCTATTAGGTACGAGAAAAGAATACCAGCCAATTATTAGTGGGATGATAAAAAATGATACCGCGGTCCTAGAGAAGATTGGTACCGTTATTTCGTATTATTACATTATTACATGATTACGGGGTGGGTTGACATGCAACGTCCGGCTACTTCGAGGGCTAAATTTCAGTTTCTTAACGTTTACGCGATTTTAGAGCGCATCAGTGGAAAACAATTTCTTTAAAACGTCCGATTGAATGACAGCTAGCCGAAGAGGGAAGGAGCGAAATGAGCAAAGCTCCCACAATCGGGTTGTATACGTGTAATAAAAATCCAGGAGCAACTTAACTCGATATAAAAGCACAGAAGCTGCTCGCGTGCCCGAGGGCATTACGGGTAACGGCACGCCAACCAACGGCAGCGGTTTGAATTTCGAACGTTAGAGGTAATTTCATCGGCGGGGTGTTCTAATTGGTCTCTCATTACCGATGCGCGCTTGTTTCCCAGCCCGTCCCACGCTGTTCTCTTACTCTTCTATAGACTGCACCCCGAGTTTCCCAAGTCAAAAGCCACATTTCTCCTATTCCGCATAGAACCACACAGACAGGCACATAGTTTGTACTATGCGCTCCGTGCGGACGAGAACGTTTTGTCTATGCCGCGCGCGGACTCGCTGGAAGTCATTATTCGCAACTCGACTATTCCATTTAATGGCCGATTGTTTCAAACGCTGCTGTTTACCTTAATGCACAAATTTATCGGTTCGACTGCTACTCCTAACTCACTTACGACAAAAATTTTCACAGTGTTCAACGATGCGGAAAAACATCCGGAAGTCTCAGACAATTTTTCTTTTGAATAACTCTAAAATAATAAAATACAGGAAAACACGTATTCTATCGACACAAGCGTGAGATTTTCTCACCGCAAGCTATAAGACACTGTGTTGAATTGAAAAAAAAATTGCCAAGGATTACCTCAATCCTTAATTCCAAGCTTGTGGCCACAGTCTGAAGGAGAATCGTCTCGATTTTCAACCGGGATTGACAGGATTCGTACTGTAATAGGGACTCAGGATGGTGAAACATCCATGTGAAACCCTGATGAGGCCCCATTTGATGAGTGTTACTGAAATCTTGAACCAATGAGTCAAGGAATCAGGATTCCTTGACTCATTGGTTCAAGATTTCAGTAACACTGATGAGGCCCTTCCGAATTACCGTCTCTAAAACCTTGAATCAAAAAGTTCAGGCATTTACGAGGAATCCTGATGAGGCTCTATTTGATCAGTGTTGTTAAAATCCTGAATTAATAGGTTAAGGAATCCTGATGAGGCCCCATTTGATGAATTTTACTGAAATTTTGAACCAATAAGTCAAGGAATCCTGATGAGGCCATTTCGAATTACCGTTACTAAAACCTTGAATCAAGAAGTTCAGGCATTTACGAGGAATCCTGATGAGGCCCTATTTGATCAGTGTTGTTGAAATTCTGAATTAATAAGTTAAGGAATCCTGATGAGGCCCCATTTGATGAATTTTACTGAAATGTTGAACCAATAAGTCAAGGAATCCTGATGAGGCCCTTTTGAATTACCGTTACTAAAACCTTGAATCAAGAAGCATTCACGAGGAATCCTGATGAGGCCCCGGGTGATGAGTGCAGTTACTAAAATTTTGAATCATCAGTCAAGGAATCCTGATGAGGCCCTTTTGAATTACCGTTACTAAAACCTTGGATCAAGAAGTTGGGGTATTTATGAGGAATCCTGACGAGGCCTTATTTAACCAATTTTACTAAAGCCCTGAATCAAGAAGTTGGGGCATTCATGAGGAATCCTGACGAGGTCCTAGTTTGGTGGTAAAAGGGAATCCTTGATACGAAAATTCTTACTTCCCAGGTTTCCTCGTTAATGCCCAACGAGGGTCTCATCAGAATTCACAATCGATGCGTAATTAGCACTGTAACACCTTCTTTTTATCACGTTTATTGAAGACCCAGTGATCATAATTTCTCAAGCGATAATTGTGGGACCGTTCGTTGGTCGAAGACGCTAAAAAACCTGAAGAATAAAAATAAGAATGAGACCGGTAAATCGCGATTGGATTCTTCATAATCGTTATCGTAAAGACTGAGATATTCGCAATTAAGTTCGTATCGTAGGCACGCGATACATCGGACACCCCGTAGTATAATGTAGGAAGTAATTAATTTGTAAAAAAAAAACAAGATTGAAAAAAATGTTACCAGTGTACCGAAGTCGATCGCCCACACAGTGCATCCTAGAACCGGTTCTAGGTACCAGGATGATTTATAGTCATCCATTTTCAAGAAGAACCTTGGCGAATAAAGTCCAGTGAGGTCGGATTGTGCGAGGTAGCTATCAACACGGTAATACAAGGAACGTGAGTTGGCCCGTTAATAGACCGGTTAACAAAATCAACTATAAACTTAACGAAACGGTTCTGTGTTATACGTCAAATATGAAATAACTGCACAGTCATCGGTCTCGCATCTATCTTCACGTCGTCAGGAGCCTTTGCGTCGCCATTATCACAACCACCCCGTTGGATATCAGGCAAAAATCGAATCAGGTCGCAGCTTGGACAACGATTTTTATTTTGTGTCCTCACGCCCCGTCGTTAATTCAATTTCCTTTTTTCCTCAGCCTAGATAAAAGGGGAAAAAAGCTTCGAGAGGGGGAATCCAGAAATAGGTGAAAAACGTTCAGAAACGAAACCAGAACAAGGAGTGTGAGTGAAAAAAAAACGGAGCGATGGGACAGGGGTAAATTGAGCCGTCAAGCGGTTCGTTATTAATTTCAACACCACCGATGGGCTGGACTCCACCAATACATGGCCTCCTGACCGAGTCGTTTCGCCGGTTTGCCAGTTTCAGCTTAGTCACTTGAAAAATTGAATTATACGGAAAAAGATGGGTCTTCCGCTATCGAGTCATCGAACCATAAGAGTCACGGACAGAAGCAGGTGACACGAAACGAAATTAATCAATTAACCACCGCCTATCGAACGGCACAGAGAATTAAAAAAAGAACTGCTCGATTAATTCGACCACAGAGTGAATTGAACGAGAGAGAGAAAAAATAAAAGTTTGTCAAACATCGAATTGATGTTTCAAAAGAACTCGACTCGCGTCAGAGGCGATCAGACCCTGGAACGAGGACTCACGCTTCGACTGTGAATAATTACACGGGATGTTATGCTTGCGATATATAATTACCGGGTTTATTAAGTAGCTCTTAACGAGTTTGAAAAATAAAACTCGTAAAACATTACCAACTTGCGGTGAAATTATAATTTGAGAGAGAGAGGGTGAAGAATAAATTACACAGGTGAATTTTTTACCGATATATGCGCAATTGTGGCGAAAATTATTGATCGCGAAATTGGGACAGCTGCAATTCTTGTAGATTGAGGCAATTAAAGGTATGTAGCTGACAAAGCAAGAAATTGCAGTCGATTCTTGGTACAGTAAGTGAGACTAACGAGATATTAGATGGGGGGATCTAGATATGAACTAATATGTTAAAACGTAGAATGAAATCGAAGCACGAGACTAAACAGCTTCCCTCCTCGTACCCAGAGGCTCCCCCGCCTACTCATAACGATATTTTAATTAAAACCGTTGGACCGTAAGGAGAAATTCAATCTTCGGATAATAAATGATTACGACCGACACCTTGCCGGCCGCCGCGGCCCGACCGCGCGTTTCTTCGGGCCTAAATTTTGACGAGATCTACTCCCTCCCATCACTGCACCAAAAAGTCATCTTCTTGTCTCGGCTCTCACACCTTAATTAATCTCTCTATATAATTAACTGCTTAAGTACCAGCGAGGGGTTCGAAAACTAAAACTCTCCTCTTAAAATCTGAATTTTTGGTATTCTCTTCGTAGTTCAAAAAACAATTCATTCATTTCGATACACATTGAATTTATCTATGAGTAGATAGAAACGATTTACGATTTTTTGTGACGTCGGAATTCACAATTTGAAATAGCACCCATGTAGAAATTGACTTCTAATCGGGGAAAACTACCCAGGGTCCTAGTAGGGCCTTCCCAGGAAACGTTTTATCCGATTTGGGGTGATCGTGACGTTTCTGGAAGGGTCTTACTAGAGCCCTGGATAGTTTTCCCCATCTAAAAGTCTATTTTCACGTGAAATATTCGTACAGAAGAATATTAGGGGCTTCTCAGGGCTTCCCTGACATTAGCATGGCCTCAGAGAGGGTCAAGTATGGTATCCTGAAATAGGGACTCCCTAGCATAGCCTCACTAGGCTTTGATATGAGTGAATTATGGCTTCCTCAAGTAGCTCGATACCAGCAAGGCCCCCAGCAAGGCACTGGCCAGGCTGACTGAACAGAATTTCGCCCGTTGACCTCTAGGGAAGCCCGATCAGGCCCCTAACTCATCCCCAATATTTTTCTGCACGGTTATAAAGCAGAAAACTAGGTAGCACCCATGTAGAAATTGACTTTTAATCGGGGAAAACTACCCAGGGCCCTAGTAGGGCCTTCCCAGGAAACGTTTTATCCGATTTGGGGTGATCGTGACGTTTCTGGAAGGGTCTTACTAGGGCCCTGGATAGTTTTCCCCATTTAAAAGTCTATTTCCACGTGAAATATTCGTGCAGAAGTATATCAGGGACTTTTTAGGGCTTCCCTGACATTAGCATGGCCTCAGGTCAAGTATGGTATCCTCAAGTAGGGACACCCTAGCATAGTCTCACTAGGCTTTGATATGAGTAAATTATTGCTTCCTCAAGTAGCTCAATACCAGCAAGGCCCTTGGCAAGGCACTGGCCAGGCAGAATTTGGCCCGTTGACTTCTAGGGAAGCCCGATCAGGCCCCTAACTGATCCCCAATATTTTTCTGCACCGTTATAAAACAGAAAAGTAGGTAGGTCCCATGTAGAAATTGACTTTTAATCAGGGAAAACTATCTGGGGCCCTTCTAGGGCCCTCCGAAAAAGTCACGCTCGCTCCAAATAAGAAAAAACGTGATTTTGGGACAGTTTTCTCTATTCAAAATTCAATTTCTCCATTGGCAGTAGACACGAAGTCAGTTTCTACGGACGACGCTAGACGGCGGACTGACTTGACCGAATAGTGACGTCACCGCGTGACGCGAATTGATAACGTTATATATTATCTGTTTACGCCAGTTACGTGTCATCTGAATTAGTGCTCTGAACATTATTGAACAATAAAAATTGTGGCGAACCGAATTCTCGAACGTGTTCTAGGTTCACGAATGCAACTCTTGAGGTTCGGTAAGGTGTGAGACAGGGTGGCCCCATCCATGTGCGAGCATGATATATGGCTGACGTGTTAATTGCCTCCCAGTCCTACACCAACCTGGATCATCGCGCATCGTTGGAGCAGAGCCTAGACTCGACGTTATTCCTCCACCATTGTAAAGAATATAATGGCGATTGGTATATTTGTGCCGGATGAATAAAAGGATACAAATTTACTGATTTTATTCGTCATTTTTATATCGCTCTCAGCGTCACGACGCTCCTATTCTATTTTATTTCATTCCGTATCGAAAAGAGATTGTGATTATCGGTTAGTAATATAACGACCGGCTAACGCAACGTCTCCGCCTCCAACGCCAGGGGTTCACGATGGTCCGTTTATCGTCTCGCTATATCCCATAACCGAGGTTTGATCCTGGATCAAGAATTCTTGGGCATCTTCGTTTTCTGTTTAAATTAATTTGTACCGATTAATTTTTAATTGGATCCTGCACCCTTCCCCTTCCCCTTCCCCGTACTGCCAAAGACCTTCGACAAGGGTTCTCGTTGGTAGGCGAGAAAAGGAACCGGTGCTAGTCCGTTTTTGACTATATGGTTCACATATTATACAGCACGAACGAATAAATAACAAAGTTAACCAATTCAACGGGGCCGGAGCGACTCCTCTTCCACTCTTTTAATTACAGAAACGAAAGACTCGTAAATCTGTCTTCTGGAACCCGCTCATCGGCAGGTATCCCCGGTTATTGGTGGGAGAGATAAATTACTGCAGATAAAATGCAATCTTGGAATCCACCTGGTTAGCCGCGTTAAGGGTAAGACAAACAGCTCATCTCAACGGATATATCACACTGTTAGAAATTTCTCTATCAAGTTTCATAAAAATGCATGTGAAGCAATTAACGTACACTTTTTGTATATTAAAATTCAACTTTTTCAATAGTTGAATATTCATATAACAGTTTTGAAAATTCGGGTGAATACTCATATGATATGAAAATTCATGATTATTTCATTCAATAATCGGTTTCCACTGCTACAATAATTGCCGAATCGAATCATAAAATATTGCAGAATGAACCAAAAAATGAAAATTTTGAGCTTCTGATCAGATGGACTATTGATAATTGACTGAAACGCCTTTTTTCACTGAAAACTAAAAAAGAATCATAATATGTTTTGAATCTCCAAAATAGTTTCATAAATTTCATAGAACCGTATTATGTTTTTTCAATATTGAGACTCAAATTTGAAATTTCATTCCTCTTTGTATAATAAATTAGAGTAAAAATAAAAAAGAATAAGGATTCTTAATTTCAATAAGTTTATCTGGTAATTCCGCACCCGGAATTCCTCTCTCTTTGTCTTCGATGGCTCAGAACGCTCGTTCTCTTGAATTTTTCGAACCGGAGCCGGCGGCCTTAATAAAATCCTCGTAAAACACTAAACGACTGTAAAGTTGACGCCCTAGAGTGAGACTGCAGCGTTCTTTAGCACTGGGTATGGCAGGGGTCCCGGTTAAAGAATCGCAGCTTTTCTGTATAGCCTCCGCTAAATCAAACCGAAGCCACGCCTTCGGCCGCGCCGTCGCGTTCCCGCAGGCGGCTTAACCACCGACTCGAGGCCCTCGCCTGTCTATCCTCTTCGTCGTCCGACTGCAGAGCGTTTACCCAGTTTTACCGGGAATAAAGGAAAACAAGAAACACGTCAACGCGGCAGCTGATCCGCGATTTTTATTCCGTCACGAATTCCGTAACGCACACTCGGCGTTCTTTCATCCCTAAGGACCCAACGTATCAATTAGTCCGTGTTCCTCCGGAGCGAAGAAGTTCCAGAGTCTCATACCCCCCGGTAAGCCGGAGCGGCCACCCCCCGCAGGCCTTTGACCGCGGGCCGCCCGAGGTGTGAGAAACTGGCTGGCGGAGGCATCGGGGATCCCTGAAGTCTTCATCTTCTCTTACACTACGAACTTTATAAACTCTTAATAAGAATCGTATTGTGAGCATGGATTCAGTGCCGAAGACAAGATTAAAGACCAGATTCGGATTGGATCTTTGCAGATATCGATAGGTGAACGTATTGAGCGAAGAGATCCGCGATGAAAAGTTTTTTACCCTTGAAATTCTGTGATTACGATACAATTAGGGCGAACGACTTCGAGCCCCTGTCCTCGTTGGATGACGAAGAAGAGTTTGAGCCTCCGCAACGTATCGAAGCGCGCCGGGACCCCCAAATAGATTAGGCGATGGACGATCACTAGGTGTTACAACGGGAGACCCCCTGCCGCCAGGAACTCAGTTTTGGTGGGTGTTAAGTAATATATTATACCGCAAACACCTGGCCAAGACCGAGGTCCCGGGCCACGCGGCCAGCTAACACAAAGGTCTACGCTGCGTTCTTTATTCTCCTTGTGAGAATGATGATGACTTGTTAACACCCCTTGGAAAACAACCCGCTTCTCGGAGATTTCTGTGAAGATAATATAAAACCGCAGATGCTCGATGCTTTTGGCCCGAAGGGATATTAGAATTTTTTCGCCAAATCGCAACTTCTTCTTCTTCTTCTTCTTCTTTTCGTTCAACGGAACAGCGGTTGACGTTAATTGAAATGAGGATCGTCGTCGAGGCATCCGAATGAAATATCCGTCTGGGTGTATGGAGCGAGAGAGTTTCGAAGCGGTAACGAATTCAGATGGGCCCGTTCACACCTTCGCTGATTAGCTCGGAACATAATTTCCCCATCCACACCGGCACAAACGGGCACCGGTCAAAACCCCCGGCACGCAGCAAAGCCGCACAACGGTCGGTACGCGTCGGTCAATAATTGTCCAGTCGACGCCGCCGCCGCCGCCACCTCACCGCCGCTTGACGTCTTAATGCACGTCTAGAATAATCTCACCGCCAATTTATTATATATATATAACCATCTTTCTCATTTCTCTCTTTTCACCTTCTCGCCCTACTGATCCTCCCCCCGAGCCCCCCTCTCGCCGCAACCTTTACCCTTTCCTTTACCTTCATCCCCTGGTTGAATTCTGTTGCGTTATGGGTCTGTAGTACCTGTGTATTTATTTATCTTTATGGTTTCTCTTAGTTTTTTTTCTTTTTTCTTGCGGTGGAGAGAGAAAACTACGCCGCCACATGTCAGACCACGCTTCGGTCCTCTCGCACCTAATAGAATAGGTAATTTGAATTTTTGAATTATACCAAAGCGAAGAGATGGTTAGCCGGTCATTTCTACTGTGGACAGCCGCAACTGGACTATAAATTTATTAAGTTTATGGGATTTTGGAATTATCGTTTATACCGGGACTATAGGAGTAAAAAAAAAGCTCCAGGCTCGAGACTTCGAGGTAAAAATTCTTTCTACTACCACCACTACTTGAAACTCGTGACAACGTGCCGCCTCTTCTCTTCTCTTCTCTTCTTTTCTCGCGTAAATCTTCATTTTGAGAGCTGTATCCAACCAGACGTAAAGAACCGACGGGCTGTTCTTTCTCCTTTGGATAAAACTTACTGGGTCAAAAAAGAAAAAGAATTAGATGTACAGACATAAGAAACAAATGTTATTCTCAATTTTTTTTTTCAACAACTTCGTAATCTGACATTGATCGACTGGCTAGCTCCCATAGGGTCTGGTAGATTTTTATTTTTCATTCGATATTCGAGTTTGAAGATGTATTGGGTGAAAATAGTAACGAGAGGCACGTTTCCCCGTAACCCCTATTAACACCGTAATCGAGTCGATCGGCGGAAACAAGTTTTGCAAATTGAGACGTTTATTAATTTTTTTTTTTTTTTTTTTTTTTTTTTATGTTTAGAGAATTTATTCGGTGAACGATTCGAAACGAAGAAGCATGTGGTAAATTACCATATTTCCGTTTCCGTGTGTCAGAATGCATACACGTAGCCCCGTGTGTCGGCGCGGAAAGTGCCATCGCTCAAAGAGTTAACGACACCCGGAGCCCTTCTGGACCCCTAAGTATTTCTTAATCCAGAGATTATAATTTATTGACTTAAGAAGGATGCGCGGTGCGTAGGTATGTAGGAAATAACTTCCATACTACGACCAACAGATACGCCGAGCGTTATTAAATTATTACACCAATCAAAAGATTTACAACTTATTTCCACACTCTGGTATCACCTCAGCTTTTGCGAATGATAAACGATTCGAGACAAAAGATTCTGTCCCTAGTGCGGAAAGTGTTCGGTTCGCGATCTGCGCATGCGCGTAAACAAGACCCTAGGGCGGAAAGTATTTTCTTCTTCACTGAAAGACGAGACGTCAGCCATTCCCTCTGTCACAATAACATCGTGAGATTTGGAGCGTTGAAATCGTAGGACGTCTAGGTCTGAGCCCATGGAAGTCGGTCATAAATATAGCGATTAACGTTCGTATTTATTAAATCCGAATGGCCGAGCTGTCTCCGTCGAACTCGAGACGCGGTTGTTGTGGATCTTTTTGGTTCCTTTTCGGCGTAGCTGCCTTCCTTTACGATCTTCGGATGCTAATTTCACGCGAGTCGTTCAGCTCGCAGGTCTCTCGTCTGCGCGGAGGAAGACATTGCGGTTTCTTCGGTCTATAGCCAGCGGAGGCATCCCGCAGATGGATATTGCCCGACGAATGGTGGGTAGGTTTGGTCGATTTTCGACCGGCTGCGGCGTGGGGCCTTGGACCCGGACCCGACGCTGATGACGAGATGATCACTTAATTTGGCCAACAGCTGCCGCTTTCTATTCTCATCCTTCTCCTCCGTTCGTTCCTTCGTTCCGTAGTCTTATTCGCCTTTTTGTTTTATCGTCATCTCAATTCCTCGCTGGGCTCACTCGCGCGATTCTCCAGGATTCCGCAAATTGAAGACCTTTAAAGTCCGGAATCCGTAAAATACAGTCATTCAATTATTGCCGTTTACGAGATCACGGCACGCAAGGCGAGGTGGGATTCCATTGAAAACCGTTCTTCTCCTCAAAACTGAAGAAAACGCCGAGGCGACTCCCCTTCATAATTTCAACGTCGAAGAGTTACAGGTTACAAAGTCGTCCTCCGTTTCCATGGATACAGCGAGGCGTCTAAATCCGGGATCCCCTCGCACCGGGGGGTCGCGAAGGGTGCGTCGAGGGTGCTAAGCCAGGATTTGCACGGGGTTTCGCGGTTGGTCGGTTCATTGTTTCAACGCCACTTCTTGAACGAATGTGAATACATAACCTGCCATTCGTGAACGGAGGGATTCCGTAATTCCGAATGTCACAAGCGCTAACTTGATCCGACTTTGAGGTAGACTATAGCTGATGTTTCAAAAAATGAATTTTGTCTCCTGTACAAGATTGGGATTGTCGATTGTGACGTCTTTTTATTTTTTTTTTATTTATCGACGCAGTGGAAAGAGCAGCGCGTGATCGTCTTATTTTTTGCCCCCGAATCCATTCCGAGACCCCGCTTACCTTTATACGGTTTAGTTTGTCACCCTCCGAATCCAAGAGCCTTTATTTTACCCCAAATAGTCGGGAGGGACGAATTTGTCAACCAATTCCCAGGGATCAGGGATCCCGCAATCGAACGACTTACAAATCGAATTAGGTCTTTGTCGCCCTTTCGGATCTCGATCTTTAAACGAGTTCCTTCGGTCACGATTTCCGTCGCACTACACTTTTACGTCTATAAATTCACCAACGAGGACCTGGACGAAGTTAACATCCTTTCAGAAGTTTCAATTACCGACTGAAAATTTGCAATTTCCTAGAAATCCCAGTGACATGTTTTTTGAGGATCACTTATCAGCACATGGCGAACATATTTCCAAAATTTTGACGAGAACCCTGAAATTCCAGAACTCAAAGTTGTCCAAAAAGCGTCCTATGGATGTCAAATGTCCCACTTTTTGATCTCTAAATCTTGTCCTATAACTCTAGACGTCTTTGAGAGCCAAGACAAGATTTAGACGTCAAAAAGTGGGACAATTCACGTCCATACGACGACTTTTAGACAACATTGAGTTCTGTGCAGTCAGTTTCGTATTCCAAAAAATTCCTCGTGATAAGCGTTGTTATCGGTGGTCGAATAAATAAATAAGTAAACTGTAAAAAAAAAAAAAAAAAAAATAGGAAAACGAAAAAGAGGAAATTGGGGGAAAAATTGTTGTACGAGATAGGAACATCAACCAGCATATGGCCCGAGGGTAGTTTGCCGGGCAGAGTCCTGCCAAATGAAATTATCCCTGAAACCCGAAATGATCTCCGGGATAATTCGCGAGCCTCCGTTAACCGAGTGGTTGGTCCGGGTTGGCTGTTTGTTACGTTGGTATCACTGAAACGTTCGCCCCGGGCTGCCCATAATTTAATACCTAACGTTAATATGTTTTTCCCTCTGATAAGAGCAGACCGGACGGGAGTTAATTTGCTCGCAGGGTCCTCTTCTATTCGACCGGACGTTGTGACGTTGCTTTTCGCTCATTGACTCGGCTCCCTCTTTTATTCGCCACTAGCGGGTGGCTCCGCGGTTCCTCCGCGTCGAGGACGCGAGGTGGGGGTGGAGGAAGAGGCGGAGGGACTCCTCCGCGACGCTTAATCCCGGCCATCTATCATCATGGAGGCTAGTTAGGCGATTCTATCTCACCGTCTTTTTTACCCGCTCTCTTGCGCTCTTCTTTTGTTACCTTGTTTAATAACTTGTGATGAATGTACTCGATCCGAGGCGACGCGGCCGAGGTTCGCCACTCTTCTTCTTCTCGAATTGAGGAAGGGAGTGAATTGCGGTACCTGAAACTGATCTCGAAAATTAAAATAAAATCATCCTTCTTCCCACTCTTTTTTTTTTTTTTTTTGCGAAGGTTTTTCGAACCGCTGATCAAGAATCTGAGGTCAGATTTGCAAAATTCAAGATAAATAACTGCAAGTTCAAAGGCTGGCTCGATCCTAGCCTCTTTTTTTTCTACATATCTTCGAATACCTAAGTCAAAAGAAAAAAAATATATATATATATTCCGACAATGTAATTATGTCTGGTTATAATTTACATTTCGTCACCAATATAACGTAGTTATTTTTAGCCAAAAACTTTTACGGGGTATCACAATTCCCTTTGGGTTTAACAAAACCGCGGGAGTTTCGCACCGAAGGGGGGGGGGGGCGCTAGTCTCTCTGTCTCTCTCTAATCCAATTAAAAACGCGCAAAGAAGATCGCGCGAAACGGCCGTCCATCGACCGCCGCGCCTGGAAACGCGCGTCATACCCGGAAAATTTTAATTGACGCGCGAAACATGTAGCGCGATAATGAATCCGCGATCGCTTTGTTATTTTTGTTATAAATAATAAACCCGATAATTTGTTGTGAAATTTCTCGCTAATTTACCTCGAAAATTAATTTTGTGTCTTTATAATTCTTCCATCGTGATTTCAGACCTCGCGTTGTGATTATAATTGAACCGAAATTCACCCCCCAGGTAGGCGGTTGCAATCAATTTATGCTTTTAATTGCTCGTGCTCAATCAATACCCGAGCAGTTTGAGGAAATTATTTAATTTTATAATTCGATCAGGGATTCGGAAGGGTTTCGGTAGCGGCGATCATGCTCGCGGATTTTAAACGCATAGCCGCTGGCATGTACGTGAATAGGTGTTCAGTATTCAGAACACGCGAAATTAATTATGTATTCAATAAATTTTAAACGCATTTAAATGAATTCAAATTGCCGATTAATATTAAACGACGTATACACTAATTGCCCCGGCAATTATGTGACGTTAATTAAACATTAGAGACGCAATTAGATTACGGTTAGCGTATCGCCATCTAGCTGCAATCCTTCCCAGTGACGTCGTATCAATCTCATTCAAAAAATTCATCATTACATTCGATATTATAAGTTACAATAGATGATAGATCAGAGTCTCCAAATGTGTCAAAGAGGAAACAGAATTTTCCGTACAGCAGAGAAAAAAAAAGTCAAATTTGTTATCCTCTGAAACTGTGACTCTTCAAACCTACGGTAAATCGAGAAAATTACCCAGCTCTCCTTCTCCTCGGTGTCTTCTAGCAGTAATATCGACTCTTGATGAGGTAGAATTATCTGTTACCATCCGTCGATGACAAATGTGTCGGTATGCTATGACCATCTGATCTGATATCCCGATCGATAACTGCTAAATGGAATTTTACCGACTGATGATAAAGTCTGACTCTTAATAAGGTAGAATTCTCTGTTACCATCCGTCGATCA
>JAFFZH010015386.1:8817-21110 GCA_018420115.1 Euura saliciscinereae | reverse complement strand
GTCTGACTCTTAATAAGGTAGAATTCTCTGTTACCATCCGTCGATCAAAAGTGTCGGTACGATATGACCATCTGATCTGATATCCCGATCGATAACTGCTGAATCGAATTTTACCGACTGATGATAAAGTCTGGTTCGACGTACGGTAAGCGTGGTTCAGAAAATCACGTTAACGACTACTTCTCACACCGATTGATGTTAAACCGGTTCAGAATTTCAAATGTGCTCAATATTTTTTAAATTTGAAGAATAGAATTCTTCCATTCATCTGTTTGGTTGCATATAAAGACGCTTTGGAATTAGCCTGAGTACCTAAAATGTTTCTTTTTCAACATCTCACAAGTGAAATTAGGAAATTAATAATTGCTCATATTACTGAATAAAAAACAAAATGTTGGAAGAGGAAAAGTGATCAACCTCATCATTTCTCTTGGACTATTGAGATACACAATAATAATATTAACAATAATCATTAAAAAAAAACAGGATATGGGTAAATTCGAGAAGATAGTAGTCATCAAATGTGGCAGAATATTTCCACAATTCATCGATTTGATTATCGTCGAAGAACATTCTGTCTACTTGAGAATTTTTAAATTCCAAAAAAGCCCTTTGCACCCCGTTTCGCTAATTTTCTCATTTACATTTAGTTTTTTTTTTCCTCTTTGGGTCTCAATTTATCACCTGCTGAGATAGTCTTCATCCCCTAAAACGGTATAAAGCGGAGCACCTCTTTCTCGTAATTAGTTTCACGATTGGCGCTCATCAATCACAATCCTGTGAGCAATGTCACTTTTTATCTTACCACCAATCACTGAGTTCTAGATACGAGATGGCACCACCGATCTAGTTCCTACATTCTCCCATCGATCTCTATACGACAGGTGGCAAAAAAGTAGCAATCTACTCGAAGAGGCAAAATTGGGGATGAACCTTTTTTTATCACTTGAACGTCTGTAAAAACACTTTTAATCCCGTTTCCGTGAATTAGGTTGAACACTGCAGCTTCGAGACTAAGACTTTCGCGTTCCAATTGAATCCATCGAAATAACGTGACGTATAAAATGTTGCTTTTATCTCTTTCGCGAAACTTTTTGCTCGCAGACGGGTACGAGACCGGAGATAAGAATATAAAAAAGAAAATGATTTCGTATCACAATTCCAAGCACCACTCTCAGGACGAGATACAACTCGATTCGCTCTAGCCGAGTATAATACACCCCGGCATAGAGACATTAGCATACTTATGATCCGTATAGAATAATTATTCCACGCTTACAAGTTTAACGACGAAGCGAGGTTCTATCGCGCCCAGAGATCACGGGGGTAATCAAAACGCGGGATTATTATTCTCGGATATAATTTCAAAGCGGAGCTACTGCATCATCGTTACACGAATTGTGCATGATTCAAGGCACAGACAAAACATCCCGAAGTTAAAACGGCCAGTGCAAAAGTTATCTCATCTTGCCGGTAACACAACGGATTACCGCAAGACAATTTTATAAACACCGCCTCTATTCCACGACAATCTCGACACGTTCAAGAGGAAAGCTTGCTTATCGTCGTCGTATGCAAATTTGAACCACGAATCGCCCCCTCGTCCCGATGGGCGACAGAAATTATACCAGATGCGAGGATTTTCCGGACTCCACCCCCTTCCCCCAGCAGAGCGTAAGTTAATTCAATCTTTTTTATACCCAGACAGATTAAGGGGATGATACGTATGCTCGAATTACAGGGGGACTGCCATGGATACCAAGGTTGTTTCTTGGGCTCAAAATACGCCCAGGTTCATCCAGTAATCTGTAAAAATTTATTAAAAATACATGTATAAATTCAAAGAACATGCATAGCAAATCACTTTGCTACACCAAATTTGTAATTTTACAAGACTCTCGTGTACTTGATGTATGCAGTAAGTTCACAATCATTTTTTACAGTCTCCTTCCACACGATGAACATGCCATATATTTTAATATCTTGGAGTGTTTCCTGTGTAAAATTGCCTCCTGAGATCCATGGACCTGGTGAATATCGAGTGTACAGCACCCTTCAATGATAAATTCAAGATTCAGGATCCCTGAATTCCTGCAAGCGATGAGAATATGGAAGCATCGGGCGAGAAGGTATTCTATGTAGCGTATAGTGGAACAGAAGAGGGTCTGGATAACTGGGTTATTTGTCTATGTCCCTATCCGGCCATCTCAATCCTGACTCCGGTCCCACTGTACCTTGGTATGAGAAAATAAATAGAGTGAAGTTTGTTTTCTGCGGACAGAGAGAGTCTTATCCCCCAGCTTCTTCACTTGGTTGCTGCAATATAACCCAAGCCCTGCCGCTAACTTTCTTTCATTTTATCTCGTCTTGTCTTCTTCTGTATTTTCGTTCCGTCCCAGTCGGTTGGTCTCGACCTCGAGGACATGCGCGTTGGTTCCGTCTGACCGAAAGCTCGTTGCTGTCGGGGCGGGCTACCGTGCACCTTCCCTAACAGTCACGTGGAGATCTTCCGTTCGGACTGACCTGTTTTGTGAGAAACTTTTTTTTTTATCTCATATTTACGATACTCAAGTTTTTTTGTGATTGGTTCACGCGATTTTTTTCAGTGATCAAGTCCCGTGTGTTTCCTTGTGTCTTCAAAATCTGAAGATTCTGAGGTCAGGGACGAATAAGCTTCTGGTGAGTTTCGCCAATCATTCAGTGTTTATTCAATTTCTTTCATCAATCTTGAAAAGTGACTGAAATTTCGAGAAGATTTTCAACAATCCGAGTCTTTCGAGTTTCTTCGTAAATTTTCTTCTCTTCGTTTGATTCAGAGAATCAATCTTCGTTGGACAAAGGGTTGACCGATGGTCTTCTCGGCCCATACGAAGTTCTAAAGAATGGTAAAATGTGTTTCATCGAAAAGCACATTCGAACATTCAATCTCCCGTATTTTTATTTGTCCATGATTCTCAGCCCATGAAATTGGACCGTTTTTACGCGATTCTCTTTTCCGCATGGTCTGTCTATCTCGATGAATGGACGGTTATGGAAGTCGGTTATTATTCTATTCTGTCCTGGACGCTACAGTTTTCGAAAGCTCATTCATTTACGATCATGGTGTTAAACTGGTTAACGATTTGTCGTTAAACCCGGACTGCGAATATCTAATCGTTCGATTTATGGTATATAAACTACGTTCATCACATGTTTCGGTAATTTCATCTCAGAGGTGCTTTTTTGACATGATGTAATCCAAAACTAAAACCGTCAAGAAATTTGAACGGGGAATCTTACTTTTCGAGTTCTGAAAATTGATAACAAATCATTAAAAAACAAAAAATAATCATTGAAAATGAGTCTCTTCTTTCTTTTCATAGATTCGAAGCTTTTCAGTGCTTTATTTCTTCTTACAAAAGTCTCAGGCTTCTTCAGAGTTCCTAGCATCGATATCAAAAACGTCTAGGACCGTTTTTATCTTTCAGAGATCCCTACATTGTAAAAAAAAATTATTGAATAGCATATTCCTGCCTTTTCTTTATGGTTTTCCCGCCACTCGCAGCATACGAATGATTTCGAGCTCTCCCAAATTTTTTTTGGTCGTGCTCCTGGTATTGATCAATAGCAGTTTCTGTTGTCAAAGGCAGATGTCAATTTTTTTTTTTTGGTTCTGTTTTGTTCGAATCGAGCCCAGTGTAATTGATTGAGCATCAGGATGCAATTCTGGCTAGCAAAGTCACTCGCAAAACCTGCTTGCCACGCAAACTTTCTAAGATATTCAGAAGTAGTTTGGGTTTGATGGAGTGTAACATTCGCGAAATCTTGCCTCGTCACCTGCTTCACGAGTAAATTTATCTTCTTCACAACCGATGACATGCTCCTGGCCACGTAATGATGGCGTGAAATTTTCAACCCATTCTATCGCCTTATGGTTACCCCCTTGGATCAAGCTGGTACGTTAATAACGAAGCAACAAGGTTCGCTAGATAGAGCTGTGTAAGACTGTTGGCCAACGCGGATCGTAGCTCTTGAACAGTTGCCAATAAGTGAAGGGTATTTCGGTAAGCACCGTGATAAACACGGCTCAATTAATAGAGTCTGAGTTATGCGTTATCAAGTACACGCGAAACTTCGTCGTGATTGAACCGCGGTTCTATGAGGAGACTTTTACCGCCTGCAGTACCTAAAACTTCGCAAACCCGTTAGAAAAAGGCGGGAAGAATGGAACGATGGTTGATCACCGCAAAGCGTTTAGTCGGTTTTCAGCCCATGCGAAATTGATTGATAAGGGTCTCATCAACGAGGGAAATAAGTGATCGTAGAATGAATAGAGGGAAAGTTTTAATCCGACTTTTATCACGAATAGAGCGACCGCGATCATCCCCCAAGGGCGAGGTACTCTTCCAGTTGAGAAATTATCACTGTCTGCTGAGGTAGAACGTTTGGTCCGCTTCCAAAATTTCACAATATAAATCGGGGTCGTAACCGCATAAATAGTTAAGGGTTCGCATTAATTATCCGTCGTGTTTGACGCTCTGGTAAATTTTGTTAACGCAGTTGTCGTTTTCCAACGTTGCTTCCTAAGGGAGGTTCAATCGTAGCGATGTCACACTTGGCCTGAAAAGCTCGTCGAGCTTTATACTTACATACGTCCTTCCACGAGTGTCGATGACAACCGGAAGTTCCTGACTGGTCGTAGATATACAACAGCGATAAAGACAATGGCTCTTCACCTGATTAGATTCTTCTTCGCTCAAACTGATCGTTTGTTTTACGTCACCGTATCTCTTTGTGGCCGGGGCACTTATACTTATACAGGGTAAACATTTCATCTCGACACTTTTGTTCCGTTTATTATTATACTTTAGCTAATTACATCCGGTTTTCATTGTTCGTATGGTACATTGTTAACGGGAGAAACGTCACAGTGGACTCTGCCGCATAATAATCAGTATTTTCTTCTCACAATATTTCGAAACACTCGTGAATTATTTGAATTTTTGGAAACGTATACATGCGATGACATAGAAAAATAAACCGTCAAAGTAACTAGTTTGGAATAGTAAACTGAGCATGTACATCAAATTTTGGCGAAAAATATTGAAAATTGTAGGAATTAGTGCGGATATAAGACACGAAGAGCCCCACGTTGCGCGCCAAATTCTTAATCCCGTTCTCAGTGATGTTCCAGCTCAAAGATATCAAAAATTTAACACGATTGATTGTTTGGGATGGTAAAATGAGTCTACACTCCAAATTTAGTCCAGAAATATTCAGAATTGTAAGAATTCCTACCTCCTGTAATATATTTTATAATTTGTGACCAAGTCTATTCTGATAACTGGACGATTCTTGGGAATCAATTTCTTATTCACGAAGGGTGGTTATGAGGCGGGTTTGGGTACCTATACTCATCGATTTTTCACCACCATCAGAATTCTGATAAGAAAACTTTCCGTGGACTATATTTCGTGGTCAATAATATAGTTCGTAAGTAACAGACAGAAATAAAAAGAGGAAAACGTTTGGGATTATGGTCTGGGTCCTGTCAATAACCCGAATAGTTGATGCCGGTTAATATCCTTTCGTAGTCCATTAGGCTGATAGTCAGTCAACATTGTTACATCGAGCATAGCAAACACGTGTTTCGTTTGACCGTCCAATTTCGTATGCTGGAAATAATAACTGTGAGAGTAAATTGCAGTGTTCAGAAGCTCCACGTCAATAAAAAGTGGAGTAATAACTTCTGAACTCGACAAAGTTAACTTTTTTTTCGTTACGCTCTTCAACAACCGGCCCAACCTCAGACGGGTCGATACCGAATACCTCATGCATGCTCCACATGTGAATCGATACTCTATTGATTATGGCCGAGAATAATAACCGCAGACTCGTTCCCGCTCGATGGTCAGTCCCACGTACGAGACGTTGTTAGCTGAAATTTGCAGACTTCCATAAACTTCCACAGAATTCCAGACTCACTATTGTGAGGAGTTCCTCGACTTTCGACAGACTTCGATCTCTAGTGACTTTCAAGACTTTCGAAGAACCCCGAAGATCTACGAGCTCAGCGTGCACATCGACGCCCCAAGTTACTGAGCTTCTTGATCCACGTTATTCTAGTCCAGATGTCCCTGATATAAGGTAACATGGTCACACCTTGTCTGGGATCAGGGGATTCGGGTAGTTCGATGTACGGATGATCCCCTTTTTTTATCTGTGTCGAGAAAAAGGCGAGGGACGATGTTTTTCCCTGCTACTGATCCTCCTCGACTCCGGTCACAGAACGAAATGGCGAAGATGAGAGTAGAGGAGATGCGAAGCTTCTTTCATCCTCCTTCGACGAAATGCGGGGGTTGAAACGACCCGGGATGTTTTTAAGGGTTCGAAGTGCGCCGCTACCACTCTTAGTGGGAGGACAGAATTTGTATTCGAGTGCATCTCACCTCTCAGCAAATACCGGCGAGATGCTCATGGCATCTTGTAATAAATCAGACACCTCATCACTCGTCACTCCCCCAGGGTGGAAGCCGAAAGGCTTTCCATTAAATCCAAAAAAGTGGAGAGTATTTTGACTCCAGGGAAAATGACGGTCGACCAGAGGTTGAAATCAACAAGGGTGGAAATCCGGTTACAAGCCCAATCAGATCAGCAAAAGGGATGTTGCAATATTCGAGCAAATGTTGAAGGAACCCCAAACCGGACTGAGAAGAGGTCTGAGAATCAGTGAGGCGATATTTGCACTCGACTGACCGCAAATCTGTAATCATTATCGGAATGATATCGGAGACAATATTGAAAGATGGAACTTTTTATGCGATTATAACCGGTATAATTGGTTTTCCGAGGTACATTAATTGGGGTCTTTCGTAACGCCGAACGCCGCAAGTCCCTCAAAGGGAGTTGGATAACAAACCTTCTGTTAAAATTCAGTCAAACCAATTAACGTGAGCATCAGAGGTTCTCTACAGTCTAGACCGTGTTTTGAAACGTTTCGAAATAAATCCCTGATCATTGCGTAACTTCGTTGACGAGGTACGAGCCGAATGTAACGTGAGATTTGCATGCGCGACGTAACTTCGAGTTGAGTACCGAGCCTCACGTTACGTGTATGGCGTATGCACGAGCTCTTCAATGCTCAATTCCGACGGTACAAGTGTACAACGGCGACCAGAGTGTGTCCTGGATGGACGATACCTGAGAGTATTCACGTCGCGTGTGTTACGATGCAATGGATAGTTAATACAGATTGGAAACGCCCAGGGCCTGGCTCTTGTGTGCCCTAATGGAGGTTCGCGTGGCGATACGGAAACTGATCAATTTACCATCGCGGATTATATCCCCTCGTGCCCACGGCTAATCTAATCTACGGGGAATTATCGCGCCGAATGCAACGCGACAAATTACATTCGGATCAAACAGCATCCTGTGAGTTCATTGGTCGCGATCCAAGTTGACATCCGATCATTCATATCGCAAACATCATTATATCGTTATTTATGCTAAGACTAATGTCCTCAGAGCCCAATATATGTGGCACAGAGTCTAGTCAAGTGGTTTCAGCGATCTTTGGAATCTTTGTGACCACCAGTTAGTCTCTACGAGGAATTATAAGAGTAAAGACGGTCCTTCCTTGAGCTACACAAATAAAAGCTCAAACTTAGTCACTTACTTGGGGTCCGGATGACCCCAACTTCATTTGTAGACATTCTAAGCCATTCTTGAATCAAGGAAACTCTCACTTACGATCTTCAAAATAAATATACTTTATGGAAGGTCATGAACTGTAGTAGGTATTGTTTTTTCTCAATTATACCCAGCTAAATTTTTAGTCAAAAATATGAAAAATTCCGGAGGTTATGATTTTTTCAGTAAAACAAGTCACTTTTTTCTTCAGTTCTTGGCTTTGCGAATTTTTTACGAGGCTCGACTTTGATTTTATATCAAATATCAAATTCTGGTCCATTCTATAGATCCTAAAGTACCTCCAGGAATTTTCCCCATCGTCAAATTGTCAACAGAACCAATAAGTTTCAAAGTCAGCTGGGGTCAGGGTGACCCCGTGAAAGTAATGTGGAAGTTTCCAGAGGTGTAAGTGACTGGGGTCAATTCCTTACGATTGATTTTAGTATCAACTATCCCATTTCCAATAATTGACACGATGTATTGTCAATTCAAATGGTTCTTTGACGTTTGAATCTCTCTCTTTTTCGCGCCACGCTGTTACGTCACTATTCTGTACAGCAAGCACGCCATCTAGCGTCGCCACTTCCTAACTTCTACTTTACGCTTTTTATTTGATGACATATGTTGGGTCATATTCGAATAAGACGATACAATTTTGAACTCTGACGTCATGACGAGTCAAAAATCGTTTCTATTTGACGGACAAATTTGTTTAAAAATTGAAAAATCGAATAAACTTGCGTGTGTGATATTTTGACCGATGGTGTTTATAATCATTGGCTGAAGCAACCGCTGAGCTAGCCAAGAGTCAGATCTTTGGATAGAGCAGATTCGCTGACGTGGTTTTCGTCGCAGATACTCTTTAAAGATAGTTTTCTCTCAGTCGAGTGTGAAGCGAGTGAATGATGTAATGTTTACGGTACATGGTTAGTTTTTTTTTACTGTATCATCGGTATCGTCATTGCGATTTTTCAAGTTTGGTACCAGCCACGACGTACTTCCGAAAATAAAATTCAAGACGTATTTTGTGCGTTGCTCATTACTTTTGAACTCTACTACCCCAAGTTTTCTTTTCATCTCATTTTCACAGAGCTACGCGTTCTGATCCCATCAAGTTTTATTCCGTTATTAGGAAACGGTTGGTTTTCTTTTTACCCGATTCGGAATCGAAATAAGATTGAGCTACGTCTTGTGAATAGGGAGTTTTGAAATGAATCTCAACTGTTATCGTTTTCAGATACGTTATACCCAGAGTTTAGACCAAGTTTCCAACGAAAGTTCGAAAATCATAACTTTCACACACACACACACACACACACAAAAAGGATAAAGTTAAAGCGTCACAAAATAATTCGGCTATATCCTTGATAAATTTTTTTCTTCGTCGTGCCTGAAAGCCTCTAAAATAGGCGATAAATTCGAACTTTTTTTTTTGCGAAGGTTGAATTCCGTTCAAATATTGAAGGCTAAGGTCAAAAGTTCTCTGGGCTTGTTAAAGTAAAAAAAAGGGACGCCGGAATCTCACCTGGTTGCAATAAAGCTCCCAACCAAACCACAATCAGCACGTGTGAGCTTAGCCAAGTATTTCTACGACCACGTCCATCGCGGTCAAAGTGATCTAGTGGTTCAACCGAACCGCGGCTTATAGCCGAACACGTCTGGGACTAAAAGTAGATACAGGTACTATTTCCCCAGCAGGATCACGATCCGTAGAAAACATGTGCCAACGTTCGCACGAAAGCTTGTATGCCTCTGGGTACACGAAACTCAGCCAAGGTGTAGTTCGAGGATTTGAATTACCGTGCATGGCACCAATTACACGCTTTCCAATTCCCTTCGAGTGAACTAGAGAACTCAGAACCAGCGGTCTTTGTCGTGTCTCTAAATTATAACGATAGCTTTAACAATGCGGAGGCACTGACATAGCCTCGTCGTTGTTTCAGTCAAAAGTTCAAAAGCTCCTCGAACTCCCATTCAAATTCCAAGATGTTCAAAAAGCCTCGTGGTCTCTCGGATAAGAATTAGCCTAAGTGTAAACGCACAGCAGCCCCTACAGTCCAGAAGGGATGGGTATCTCTACTAATTCGATGATAGAGTCAGGTTTAGTCTCTATAAGAGGATAAAATGTTCTACAAGTGAGAAACCAGGCCACTGTCTATATCGAATCATTTTATGTACCGGAGTAAAAGCTCGTTGCCAGCGACCTGGGAAATACATGTGCTCTACGCGCCTAGGTGGTTTCAGGTGAAGCCAATTTGTCCCGAAGATTGGGATTGGCTCTGAGCCCGAGAGAGCTTCAATTTCGCAATTGTGTGTCTCTGAAGAAGTCAACGAGATTTGCCAAAGCCTGTTATACTGTATTTGCATGCAATTACCATTTTGGTAACGATTGTATGTGTGCCGAAGGGTGATGTAGAAAAATTGGTTGAGTTTAATCTCGTTACCAAATCGCGTCGGATTCGGTGTAGTCAATTAAAGCTTTATTAGAAAGTTATTCGATTCTCCAATCAAGCTGTCTGACATTGAAATTATTCGATAAATTTATCTGAATATACAAAAAAAGGGGAAAGTCTTGTCTTCTTGGTTTGAATATAGCTAACAATCATTTGGATCGAATGACGTAAGAAATCAACGAGCCAAGAAAAGTGGTGCCAAAAATTGTTGTCATCAAATTTTCTCATCCGTCAAGTTTGAAGAGAATTAATTAGCAAAATTTTCGTCTCACCATCTTGAATTTCTGACTCATACTACTAATTTTCTTGATGCGACGAAATTAAATTCCATTCCTGAAAGTGAATTTTGAAGGTACGTAAAGTAGGAACGAAAAAAAACTCTGAAAGTCTGCAATCCGTGGGCCAGAGGTAAACAGCAGGGAGCTTTTTCCGCACTCTAGACGTTGTCTCTCATCTTCGTAGGTTTGCTCATCGTTAGATGTGTGCCTTGTGTGACATTTTTTGCGCACATCTCTGACATTCGTTCCGTCCACTGAACGAGGGATTCTTCATGTGAATCGTGTATGATTTCCCTCCCTCGAAAGTTTCACCCCCAGTGAAATACGAGCTTTTTGGTAGGACAAACTTTTTCCTCGCGGCATAATGCAGCCGCCCTCAACTTTTATCACTCGTATATTTTAAACTCGGGTTCGTCACGAACATTTTGACTGTGGACAAAGAAGCTTTGCAGACCCTGGAAAGCTCACTTCGCGCACTTGACGCCTAGCCGAAAATTAATCGACTCAACCTTTGCTCAGGCAAATCGCAGACCCGGGGGAGCAAACAATCAAAGTGCTATAAGTTGAACGACAAACGCGTTGAACAGCTGTGATTCGAGGCCTGAGTCTACTCGGCTAGTTTGAACAGGATCGTCGAAATTTGCGACTAGTTTTTTTTTTATAAAGTTTATAAACCCGAGGTTAAATATTGACGAAAATTTTGGCACTTTCTCAATTAACGGATACCACGATGGTCTGACAGCTTAAAAGCTTCTTCCTCAACCCGAGACCCTTGAAGAAGACTTTTTTCCCTGCAGAACTCGCGGTTGACATCCATCACGTTTATATCCTTCGTGCAACCGTTTGCGCTTCACTTTTTTATTCCAGGGACGTAAGAGGTTCGGTCTATTAGCGGTGAAGTTCTGAGCTCAAATTTCGTGATATTTGTACCGAAGAAATTTCACCTTTCAATGGCTTACGACTTCACTGACTTCATTATAATTGACTTGGAATACAAATTTTTAATTTTAATCGAGTTTCATTCGAAGATAAAAAACAATTTTTCGTGATAACCGACAAATTGAATCTATTTTCAATATTTCCTGTCAATTCAAACCAATAAAGTATTTTTTTTTTTCAAGCTCCAATCGATTCATTAAATTCGATTCAATTATTTCTCGTAAATTTTTCGACACCTAAATTTAACGAGTCATTTTCCCCTCGATTTTTGGTATATCTGGTTGAACACATGGCGTTGAAGTGTTGGCTCGAGGATAAACTCTGTTCGATAACTGCTGTCGCTTTATATAAATTGCGGATTAAAGCGGCACTGATATATCGGCTCGGCTTCGAACATCTGGCTCAAACTTTCGTATCATCTCGTATCATCCCCCTTATTCGTCTTCGCCCATATCCGGGATTATGTTTTCAACGTCGATTCACTAACTCATGCTCGATTACTCAATTAGACCCTTTCTTTTTCTTCTCACCCTCAGAATCGAAACGACGGACGACCTGCTTCATCGTGGAATCGACGAATCTAACCACAGGAGGACAAAATGCCGCTCAAGTTGCTACCGAAAATAAGGTGACTAACGGTAAGCCACTCTTTATTTTATTAATAGTTCAAGTACTGTCGAGCTAAATAAATCGAATTAAGCTTCTTGATCTTTTATCTCCATTCCGGTTGATTCTGGAAGAAAAATGGTGGAGAATGATTTTGAAGCTTGGACATTTTTCTACAAAAAAGATTCTGACGGTTTTTGTCGTAGAATCACTCAATCAACCGTTTTGAAGATATATGCAATGAAGTTTGCAGAGATTGCACAAGTTGATCATGAAGTATTGTTACCTTCTTCTTCTTCTTATTCCGCTTATATCTCGCTTCCGGTTGCATGTGAGTGAAAAATGGTGG
>JAFFZH010015384.1:0-127165 GCA_018420115.1 Euura saliciscinereae | reverse complement strand
CCCCCCCCCCCCCCCCCCCCCCCGCGAAGAACTTTCTCCGGAAAAGCTCGTACGGGTATTTTCTCTTTTTGCAGTGTCGGTATGGGGGTCTGGGATTTCCCATTTCGGTACCATTGCGCTGTGTAAAAGTCACCCCTAGCAATCTTAAAACATTCAAGGGCGTATAACAAGGATAAGAAGCGGGGGGTTAACCCTTTGCACCGTATAATCACCAAATGCCGCAGTATAACACCCTTGGGAACTATTCGGAAAGAAGAAACCGTTTGCTAGAGTGAAATAATCAGAAATGTAAAATAAAAATTGTGGAGAAGAAATTCGCGACTCAACGCCCTGCGAATTGCGATAAGGGTGAAAAAGAATTAATCGTGTTGGATTCCTGGGTGATTATACTACGATAATATTCAGCATCCATCATGCATTCCTCGAGTCTTACATAGTACCTGGTGTGTGAAGAGCTGCATGACGTGGTACAAAATAGGTGAGATCGTTAGCGCAAAGGGTGCGACTTCGCATTGTGTTTTTAAGTGCGCCTAAGTGTTAGTTTATTGTTACCCGCTGCCTGGTGGGCAAAGCTCTGCTGCATATTTAAGATCGGCCATTAGAGACTTGCATTCCTACGGATTTCAAGATGCTCGGTATCCGTGTACGAAATATTACTTGTGCAACTGCAACTGGTGCGACAAAAAAAAAATATATATACATAACTATCACAATTGAGATACAATTTCAAATAATTTGAAATGTTTAACGATTTCACACAGAAATAGTCTGTAGTGAAGAAGGTCAATGAAAAAAAAAAGCTCCTATTTGTCTTCTTCGGGGTTCCGCACTTTTATTATGAAGCTTTGATTTTTTTTCCCCAAATACTTCCATCCGGAAAAAACATTGGTGTCAGAAGTGGGATTAGTCCTGATCCGATAATTGGTGATTTTGTGAGTGAAAATTCAGTGAAGCTTCTATCTTCTTTTTTCGAATATTTTCAATTTAGAAAAGCAAAATTTTTGCCCAAACGCTTCAATTCAGGAAAGCTCGAATTATTTCCATAAGAGCTCTCCTTTTGAAAAATATGGACAGTTTTCAAGAACTCGAATTTCGTGGAATAAAAAAAGCTCCAAATCCCGACTAGGCAATGCATCATTGAACTGGGTCTGTAATGATATGGTGGAATCTGAGTAAGGAAAGCTTCAAAGCCTGTAGGCCAGGATGAGTGGAAATGATGATGAGAGAGTATCGCGTTTTCCGTAGGGTTTCACCCTCAACTATATATATATAAATATATTTTTCTTCTTACTAAAGGAACAATACGACCCGAGCGCAGTCGGAGTGTCGTAAAAGCCAACAATGATGGAAATATTATTTTTTAAAGCCGCGCAGGGTGTCGTTAACGGTGTTGTGCGTGCCTTCCCCTTTTTTACACCGTGCAGAAAATTACACAAATATAAGAGGAGACGGGGTACGTCTAGTTTAATTCTAAATAAGAATACTGAAAACGGGGAAATAAACCTTCGTAGTTTTGACTTTGTTCAATACAAGATGGTAGCTAATATTAATTCTAATTATGATTGGAGCAGACACTTCCTTTTTTTCAAATAGTTCGTCATTT
This sequence comes from Euura saliciscinereae, assembly GCA_018420115.1. NCBI lineage: Eukaryota > Metazoa > Arthropoda > Insecta > Hymenoptera > Tenthredinidae > Euura > Euura saliciscinereae. The sequence continues at coordinate 125,562 of JAFFZH010015384.1, read as the reverse complement.
GAAATCATTTCTGAGAAAGATAATGTCGAAAAAAAAATGTTCGAGCATATCGGAAACCAATTTCAATTTATCGGTTTATTATTTATTGATATTCACTCTCTATTCTTCAGGTTATCTCGAGCAACGTAATATTGAATATTTTTTAACCACGGGGTACTTTACCATCGGACTTGCGGTACCATTGTTCGTGACCCCAGTTTCTTTTGTCTCGTTTCAAATATTGAGTTCAGTGTGAACTTTTTTATGATCCCACGACAGAAAGAAAACTACATTAATAAGACGGAATAAGAATGCATTTGCATGTAAAGCAATTCTGCAGTCTTACACTGCTCCACAGTCCTTAGCTTCCTTGATGAACTCGCCTTAATTACATTTCACTCATACTCTTGCACAACACCGATTCATAGCGTCGTTAAAACTTAAAAAAAAATAATAAATGCCAGGAACAATCAAACTCTGATGTTGAATGACTTTTGAAAATTCATTGTCAGATTATTGTGTACCTCTCTTTGATTTTGGAATTTATCGAGCCATCTCAATCGGAATGACCGTTTCTTTTCATTACGTAGAATCACTCATCGACGATGTACTATAGTTTGCTGTAAGCCTGCAAGGTAAACAAGCGAGCTAAATGATTCCGTCTGTGGTCAGACGCGGTGATATCAACAAGGACCGTGCAAATAGTGATTCAAATGCACTTTGGTATAAATTTAATGACCCGGATCATTCGGTTGATCTATCCGTAGCCGATAGACGTGATGAATTCCCTTTCGATTGACAGAATGGTTGTTTGCTAATCAAACAATTTCCCCATCGTAGAAAATAAAAATATCCTACAAAACCAATACACGAGCGGATGGGCATTGAATCATGAAACGTTTACGGTGAGGAAAAATTACCAATGGACTGTGAATAAATTTTGGTTTTGTGCTGCGATGTATCGCAGACATGAATAATACAATAGGTATGTGAAACAGCTTTAGGCGTATCACATTCGTAGAAATGTTGTAGCAATTAGATTTAATCACATGCAAGGGGGTTTAATGCCCGGTATATACACACGGATAATGAGTCGTGTCAACTCTAGCACCTCGCTTTAGAACTCTGATTTCACTTTTCTTAGGACTTTTTTAATGGGTCCTGAAAGGATATGCGTGTCAGTGGAATAAAAGGCACTGTTATTCAACCAACAACACCCTTCGAAGGTGCGAATTATGGGTATTCGAGCTCGCAATCAGTCGATACAGCAGCGTGAGTGGTGATGAAAAAGTGTTGAGGAATCGTAACAATGTGGGTAAAAGTTGATCAATGCATTTATGATTACAGAAGAAATTTCAAAGACTGAGTTCTGCAGTTGGGATTTGAGCAGCCTTACGTGTTGGATGAGGTAGGGTAGTCGGCCCGGGGTTGCATGTTCGGGCCTCTGCGACCAGAGGTGTGATTAGAACTCGCAATGAGTAAAGTTCAAAATAATTGCATAACCCACTGCATAAAGTTGAAACTATAACAGCGGTGCAGCTGGTACTATGTATGATTTTTGTTCGGAGCAATGTTGAACATATTTATATATTTTCTTAATAAGGGTAGGCGCACTTGAATCTTGAGTCAAAATTTAGCATTTTTTTTGATAAATAGATTGGAAACGGATCTACGTCAGACATTTGACTGCCTATAACTCATATGACCAATTAGGCTGAACGAAAACCACGAATAATTCAATTTTCATATGGTCGTTACTTTTAGAATATGGATGTTGCAGTAGCGAAAATTTTCCCGACAGACAATTGAAGGATGTGATTAAAATTACATGACGCATTCGGGGCACAGAGTGCGTTGCATATCAGACAACTAGCCTCGTAACAGGTGCTGTGAGCCATGACTCGAATTTGCTTTTAGTTGGCGACTCAAGCTATAAGGTACAATTATACTCGAGATTCTCGTTCTCACCGTATACACCTAGTCCATCCCTTGGGGACGGACAGCCAGACACGAAGACCGCGTGTGAATATACGTATATGCACACAGAAAATAAGTGCCTCTTTGAAATGTATTATTCTCAGGTGATATACAAGTTGATAGTTATAATAATTACCAGTCTTCTTCATGCTCAAAATTGAAATCCATTTTTCTATATTTTAGCATCCATAATATTTTGTCAGTTTTTGAATAATTAAACAACCTTTCAGAAGAAGATTTACATTCCACAATTTTATTTTACATTTAACGCATCAATTTTATCGTGTGACGTACATAAGTCTACAAATCTCTCCGTTTATTAATTCGAAATTTCAAATTAAATTGATTTTTTAAATTAATTTATTTCACCATGACTCAACATGTTTTATTATCTAAGTTCTACGCATTAACGCCATTCTGATGTAAAAATTAATTTTTGCAGCATTAATTAATCAACAAAAGCTGCACCTTGAATGATTGTGATTGAAAATCAAGGTGTACATTGGACGTAATTTTGGATGCAGCTCAGGTGACATTTTGGGAAAGGTACTGCCTTTGAAAGATTCAGTCGCAGGTGCATTCCTGACAAGTGCAGTGTCCGTCGCTCTTACACTCGCACTTATCTGAAACGAATTACATTCGTTACTTGTTATTTGAATGGAAAAAAATCTCTGCTGAAATTTGTAAAAAATAAAATTCTTTTTATATGTGATTGGAACTCGAACTAAAGAAAAATGCTCTTCATAAATGATTGATTGATTCCATTATATAAAATCACCTGTAATTTTGATGACTCACAAAGTGAGGTTACTATGTTTTTTGTTCTTCACCGGCTTCGAAATTTTTCAAATTCGCAATCATTTCGAGGATTATTTTTCAATTACTCAAATGACCGTCTACGATTCATCCAATTTTTGTGTACAAAAATAATATTAGTTCTATAATACCTTTCGTAGTATCGCAGCACTTGCAGTCAGTTCCACATTTGCAGTTCTCGCAGATATCTGTAAGTAAAGTAAAGTAATCGAAGGATTGTTTGGAATCAGTTTATACACGGTGAAAAAAATTGTATGTTCCAGATAATCTAACATTTTGTTTATACTTGAACCGAGACAAAAAACAAAAATCCTTTGGTTCACTGAATGAAATAAATGTTCACAAAAATTTGCCAACGGATTTTTCGGATCTCAACTGATGGGAACTAATTGTGCAAAGAAAGAAAAAATCTGAACGAATGACAGTGGAAACCTGGACTGTCAACCGTTCAATTTGCAATTCTAATTTTCATACCGATGTGAAAAATTATGCAGAGTCTCTGTAATTGCGAATCATATTCAGTGAGTATAATTATGGAAACGTACCCTTGCACTTCTCGCATGGTCCCGGCATGTTGAATATGGTTGTTTGGAGTGTTTTTTCTCAAGTAACAAAATTGAGATCGCTCGAACCGTTCAACTAGCTTGTGAAGATCGTGGTTGAATCGTGTCCTATTTGTTCACTTCTCCCTACTCCGTAGAACCTCTGTCTTCAGGACGTGTGCAAACTTCGTACAGTCGTCGCGCGCAGCTCTGATAACGGATTGCAGCTAATCATCGGCGTATCTAGTCGAGGCACCAACGCCTCTCTGCATTACAGTGTAAATATTTACAATTCTTGACACTGTGCGTATTTTTATTGATAAGCTCAAGCTGCTGGTACCGCTAATTACAGCGTAATACAATCTGCAATTGTCCCCCCTACGCACGTGTTACACTGATTGATTTTAAATACTTATTTTTTCCACGTTATTTTCCATCTTTGAATAACATTCAGCTGTTTTTTTTCTCCTTTCTCTCTTTCTTTTTCAATAAGACGGATTTGATGATGAGTTGTCGTACGTCTACGTCAGAATTAGAAATACATAATCTTGAAATTTTCGCGATATATTTATTAACCATTTATATAGATACTCTCTTTTTTCACATGTGTGTCTTTCGAACGATGTAAAGTTGATTTCGATCTATTTTCTGGTTCCAAATAATTCCGAGTCACTGTATAAATGTTAATAAAGATATTGTCAACATTCAAAGATGGTGTATTTCCATGATCCGTAAAAAAAAATTCACAAATCATAAGCCACAATCAATTTGAAGCAGGAACATAATACAAATAACACTGCAGGTATCCTATTTTGGGCTGCAGAGTATTGCAAGCTGTGAGAGGTTGACATTTTCACATCGCAGCTTACTTATTTCAGCGTGTAACAAAAGAACGCGGAATGTTTTTATCGATCCGATGCGATCATACTGTGTGCTAATAAAGTTGAATATCGATACCGAGAAATTCATGGGCTTTCAGCGTTATAAAATGGTTCTTCGCAGAATATCACAAATTCGCCTTCATTCGATCTCTATTTTGAGAATTAACCTTTTCATTATATGTTCATGGAATTCAAGGTATATGTAACTTATTAGACGGAGAGTTACATATCGTTTATATAAATTCGTAATACTCGCTAATGATGGCAGCGTACACTCGAGTGAATGATGAGCATAAGTACTACTGGAACTGTACGATATTTAATCGAGTTCCTGGAATCATTACAGTAGATCAAAGACGGTGTAACGCTTGTCAATAGAATTATTCCCCTCACCACGCGTCAATTAGGGGATTCATCACGTAAATCATTCCATTTTGCACTTCCCTACTGGTAATATCGCAATATCTTATTCATCTAACTCACAGGAAACTCACAAGATTTTAATCGTACCTTATTGAACTGGTACGAATCTTTTTGAGAATTTTTGGTGGAGTTATGAGTGGGAATTTGGACTCAATCTTCAAACACGTTCATGTGGCGATCCAGGAATCGATGTGTCGAGAATCTTTGATAATCAACCAGCTGGAAAAAATTTCTGGAAAACGTTGGCAATATTGTAAATCTAGATATAAAATTGGAATCGAAAGTGAGGTATATTAGGATGAGTATCTTAAATGTACATTTCATTATCACATGCGTTCTATACAAGTAGCTATCGAGCTAATGGCTACACAAAAGTGAGCCGACCAATAGCAATACGACATTGTTCTGGCATGACATTGTTGACGATGAAATTGACCGACATTGTGTGATTATTGAATCTAAATTATTCTTTGGTTCAACGGATTACGTATGATTATATACGCCTCAAAACAAGGTCATCAGTGAAAAGCACAATCGCGAATTCAATAATCTTCAAGCTAGTGCTGAGTTGAATGTTTGAGGTGACCTTTTTGGATCACTGCTTATAAAGAACCACAGGTATCGGCATATACACGTTTTGGCTACTACCTAAAAGATGTTTTCGGTGAAAGGAATCCGATGATTTTTTTTTTCTTTTGTCACTTCCCATTTCTTTGTTTTCAGAGAAAAAAGGAAGTTATTGTAATCACCATGAAGAACGAGTGCGCGAATGTTGATCAAATTGGGCTCAACAGACGCGGCTTCTCAACTTAGAACTGATTAAATTTTTGCTTTGATCGGTTTTTCATACATATTTTTCGGACTATTTGAATAACGGAATTATTAAAAAATACCACAAAAATGAGGATATCTTGAGAACGGATAAACTGATTTGAATGAAATTTGGGACCATATGGTTTTTTGGATCGCTGAACACGATTCGGGAGTCAGTTTTGCAAAATTCTTATTTGGCGTATTCGATATGCTGCAAAAAAAATTAAATTGGATTTGGATGAAACTTGATACTCGTAGGTCTATTGGGTCACTAATCACAAATCTGATCTCAGATTGGCAAAATTAAAAATCGCTACAAAAAAATCAATAACGGGAAGTTCAAAGGCTGGCTCAAAGTCAGCCGAAACCCGCTTGTTTATTCTTGAAATTGAATAAGTGACCAACATCATAGCTCTAGAAACAAGATTCCCATTATTATTGATAATTTGAAAAGCAATTATTCGTATATCAATAGCTGGAAATAAGCATCACTTATCAATCCACAGTAAGCTTACCATAGGACGGTATTACTCATCGAACGTTTCAACAGTCGACTGTGCTTTACCAGAAGTGGGTATGATAAACTAGAGAGATACCAGCAGAGCTTTACCAACAGACTCATATGAAATCGCATTGACTGTAGGTAAAAGAAGACGATGTAAAAATCAATGTAATTCTGTATTCAATGATTACTGTGTTCAGAATAAGTCGGTTCGTGCTCTTATCTGGCTCCACAATAGTCGCCACTTCGTATCAACCGTTACTTCCTTATCTTTTTTTTTTCTAACCAGTCTGCGTGCACTTATCGAAAGTTTCTCGTACGATCTCGACTTTGGATTTCTCTAGAAGTTTTCAGTAGTTGGTAAAAATCGTTGGAATTCTCTGGAAGTCATTGGAACCAGAAGTTTACTTGTGTATAAAATACGAATAACTTGTACGTATGTCATGATATACATAGAAATAAGACCGTATGCTGTGATGTAGTCAGTCTTCACCGACCGCATCCCCTGTTTTCACTTGTTTTCACTGATAGCAAAGCCTACGCGTCACGAACGCGAAAAAAAAGAATTGACGCAAGTCTAAATTGAATTCCGAACATTGTATTTTCGCGAATTTCTTTATTTCATGCAACAATAGCGACGTGGTATTAGAAACTGCATAAAATGGTAATTGTCGACGTCAACTGTCGTCGCGGCCATTACCATATCAGGTAGGTTTACATTTAGCGTAGTTATTATTGCGTGAAACGAAGATATTTTGGAATGTAGTTGTTCAGAATTTCACGCGGAATTGCGCAATCATCTTCTTTTTTGGTCCTGTTAAGCGTAGGCTTCGATATCAGCGTAAATAAGTGACGCGTCTACTTGGTCGGTAAAGATTGACTGTAGCATGCTCTTAAGGTTCATAAAAACGTTTTGCACACGTTCCAACGTATGTACGTTTCAACTCGGTTGTATGAGACCCAACGATGACGTATTTGATCTACGCCAATGAGCTGTTTCCACCTCAGACAGCGTCCCGTGTGCAACGACTACTGTTGCTCGTGTTCTTATTTGCTCAACTGTATCAATTGGTATTACAGATCGGGAAAAGAAAACACAAACATTCGATGAAGCGATAATGTTTGGAACATCGCAGCATTGAGTAATGTTCTCACGTTTTCATTTAGTCAAGCCAATTTTGCGAGTCTATTATATTGAATGTGGCCATGAAATCAATGACCGATGAGCAGGAGCTGGCGATTAATTTCAATCTGATTATTTTCGTCAGGATTCAACCAGAATTTGCATAATTTTTTCAAATTAGTTGACAGGAGTTGTAACAGTACTTGATCGCTCTGCTGTTCGCATATTGGAAGTATGACACATCTGAGGAAGAAATATGCCATTAGGGCCCTCTTCCGAAAATACAATTTCTTGACTAAGCCAATCATGGTGAATATAAGGAGCAAACTGAGAACAGCAAATATGTATTTATAAGTTATAACCTGATTATATAGGTTTATCTGGTTCCTTCGGAGCCACGTCGGTAAACGATTGCTACCATTTACCAAGAACTCCGATAAAGAAAGATTGATAGTGAGGAAAAAAGGCACGTGTACGGAGCCGGAATGAGCTTTTCCGGTAACTCGGAAATGGCTCCGTACACGTGACTTTTGTTCTCGCTATCAATCCTTCTTTATCTGAGTTCTTTGTAGCAATCGTTTACCGATATGACTCCCGAGGAACCAGATAAAGACCTATAAACACGTTATAACTTATAAACATTTTCTGTTTTCAGTTTTTTCCTTATATTAACCATGGCTGACTACTATGAGTAAAAAAAAATTGTTAAGACTTATGTCTTTCTGAAGAGGGCCCTCTTCAGGGTCGAAACGTCAACGAGTGTTGTCATTGGCCCGGGGCGGTGAATGTTCTAGAGCCGGCGCTGATTGTCAATCAGGTGCACTTGACAATATCGTGGCTCATAATGATAACTAATGATATGTGTATTGACAACCTGTGACATAACGTCGTTGCGGTCAGAGCATTAGTTTCAATTATATGTATAATTGTATTAAAATCTGTGATCATTAAATTATTCCTTGAACCGCGATATGACCCAGCTGATATTAAGGATGTATTGGCCTACAATCTCAACCAAAAATGATTCTTGTCGGCAAATTGAGTGCTTCACGATGGGACAAAAATTCGGAAAAAAATCAACCATGATAAAGATGATAAGAGTATTCATTTTGAATAATAATAATGCCCGAAAGTTATCAATAAATTGTTTAAACAAAACATTGTCTTGTCGTCTTGATTGTGGTTAATGTTTTTTCCAATTTTCATCTTATCCCGAAGTACCTAATGTTGTCGACGAGAATCACTTTTGATTGAGATTGTACGGCCAATACATCCTTAAACGTACATATGCGACTTGAAATCAATTTCGAAGACTTATGAAATATGAGATGTAATTTGCTTTTCATTTCTACTGAGAACCAATGGCACATAATATCGTTGGAATGTAACGGGAGACAACGCTGTTGCGATTCTCGTTTCTTTTTATTATTCTTCGGTGTATATGTCAGTTCTTGACTCCATTTCAATCGTTTCTAATAATTTATATAAACTTCACGATCATTATCGTCCAATTTTTATTTCTCATTAAAATAAGCAATTTCATGGATAATCACGGTGTCATACTTGAGATACTCGGTTCTAGGGTAGAAAAAAAGATTACATTCTGTAGATACTTGATTGACTCGAATAGGCTCTTGAAATTCTATCAGGAATCACCTTTTACAAAATAATAAAGTATCTTATCTGATCTTATCCCAGGTTTTAAATATCAATTAATCATTCTGAAAGAGTTATATAAAGCTTTGCTTCTGATTATGATGTATGCGCTCGTAGAGATCAGCCTCAAAGTCTACAATATGTACATTTGCACATCGATTCTGATAGATTTTTAATCTGTCATCCCTAATGTTAATAACAGATTGATGTTTAATTATATCGGAAAATGGGGTTGACTGGTTGAAATTAGTTTAGGTCTGTTGTTTCAATTTTATAATTTCATTGTATTTTATTTCAAAACTCCATTCAGTGCTTGTATCTTAATATTATAATTAAAAATAATGTGGAAATGTTAAATGAACGTGAATCATACGTAGTGAATTGAATGAGTTACATCGAATCTTGTTTCTGTCTACAAATGTAATAAATGAAGGTAAAAAGAAGATCTCGTCATCATTGATGTCTACACACTAGATACATTTCAATATGTTAACATAAGTCGTTTTTCCGTCGTTAAGATCTTCTCATAATGCCTTATCCGCACTTGCAATCCGCGCATTTACAATCTTTGCCAGATTTGCAACCGCACTGATCTGAAACAATGAAAACAAAAAACAATCAACATTTATTTCTATTGCATACATTCACATGCCTCAAGGTTCGATAAATCATCAGCGTAATAGCAAAGCAACAGTTCCGGGTCATTATTTCATAATTAATACTTGGTCCAGCTTCAAGAATCAATTTTTTTGTTCTCTTTCGAAACAACCTTGATTGTATCTCGGTGTTACTAGAATTCTCTTCCTCTCTACGTAATCAACTCGTTACGATTGAACGGTTCAATCGACAAAAAACCAATCGTTTTGGTCAGCATGATTCGTTATAGTAGCTCAGCTCCAAATACATCTCAACTTGAGTCGATTATGTTTACAATTAAGTTGTTATTTTCGACTTTGAAGCTCGTGAAAAATTTAGTCGTTTTAATTTTTGCTCCAAGATTTGTTGAAAAATTAATTCGTATTAATTAATTCTACGAATTTACCTTTCGCTGCATCGCAGCATTGGCATCCATCGCCGCATTTGCATGCTCCTCCGCATCCACCTGTAAAAAATAAAGAACCATATAAAATCCATAAACTCCGGAATGTGGTAGAATTTATTCACGTAATTCATCAGACTAAGATGTGTAATGTTTCGTTCCATTCGTTTTTCAATGAATTCAATTGATTGTGCTATCGCAAACCGCAAGGCTTGATAGCGAGAGGTTAATTACTTCAATGCTATTCAAGTGTCGCGAATAAAGTCGATTGAATAAAATTCAGATGATAAATTGTCTGCATCCTGCATTCCCGACCGGACGTACGGTATCTCACTGTTAACAGATCAATACTCTGACCCTAGTAGACATAGTTGTACCCAGGCTGATTCAGTTATTGAATTAAAATACTATGATAGCAAAACTTTGGAGTGGATTTCTTTCATACTTCATCAAGAACAATCTTGGGGCGATACGAATGAAGCAATGCGGACATTTTCAAACTCCAAAATTGAACCAGAGCCTCGTACTTGACAAGTCGAATGATTATTGAACACAGACTGGTATTACTACTGAAAAAATTCAGTGACAAAAGCAAGTCATCGACATTTCTCGGTATTCGTAAATTTAAAGTTCCTATTCTTCTAGGCTTCAAACTTTTTGCGATTATTCTTTTACTCAGAAATGTAATTTCTTCAGTTCACGAAACAGAAAGTAAAATCGAAATAATCTTACCCTTTCCGCACTTGTCACTTGGTCCCGGCATGTTGAATCTGGTATATTACTGCTTTTTCACTGTTATATAAGAGTAAGACTTGTTCAGGTCAGTCGACTGTGGTTTCTGATTGAATCTGATCGGATGCTCCGTGCTTATATCGAACCACCGGTCCCTCCTCTACTTTGCTGCTTCGTGCGGCCGTGTGCAACTCTGAGAGCGTGGCATGCGCAACTTATCATTTTTCCACACGACCAATTGCGTCGTAAAAGAACGAGGACATGGAGCGATAAGACTATAGTGGGGGTAACAGCTCCGCATATACCACTGGTAACTTCGTCATTTCGATAATCTCGATGATATCATAGTCTGGTCTGTCAATATCAATAGTATCGTATGTTGGATCCACACTTGTGCACACGAAAAACTGATCAGATACCAACGGTTGATAAGCCGAGCCGATACCACGGTAACTCCAGAAGGTACGGTTCTTCTCCTGCGATGTAGGGTAACTTCGGAGTTCTACAATATCCTGAAAGCATTCGACTGATAGAAAAAGCTCGGGAGATTTTATCGACTGTAGATAATAATGCTAATCGATCATCATGGAATTCGAGTGTTTCAAATTTCTTCCACTCTTTCGCCCTCGAAGTCTTCATCATCACTTGTTGTGCCTTCGTGAAAAGTAATCGATCAATCCTTTCTTGAAATCACCAAGTGGACTTAATCATTATCGATCATTTAAACATATGGAAAGTTCGAAATAGTACTTTTGTGCACTGATCCATTCAATTGTAGGAATCTAATAATTGACGTAAGCATGGAATTAAAAAGTCGTAAGAACCATTCTGCACGAGTGAATTTTATGACTTTATTCCGGGTTTGTTTTAAGAAAGTTTTCAATGTCTTTGCAAATGTGAATTAATCCGAATACTAATGTGAGAGATTATAATTGTTAATTCGTTTAATGATCCAGAGCTGCCTTTCACTCTCTGCAAGAGCCAAGATCCTCTGCGTCCTCCATTGTTCGCAAACTTTGGCTAGATTTCCTCTGAGTAGTTTGCAACGAAATGTTCCATCAGCTTCTTGTTTTATCACTTTTATTTCAAACTACTTCACTGGTTATTTATTTTTCGTCCCACTCTCTTATTCCCCTACTATTCTATATCTCGATAAGTTCGTTTCACGCTCCATGTACAGCAATTGGAAATCTTGAATTCAGAGAAAATCGTAACTCTCAAAAACACTCAAGATCGTAGAATATCATAAAGCAGAATATACGAGAGTGCAGAGGAATAGACAATTGCCCATGCTCCATGCAGGTACACTTCTTTCACAAATAATCCAACATCCTAGCACGAGCTGAGTGTCGCAGGTGGTTCAACGATATTTCTGATGCTAATGCTATCGCGAAAGCTGGTTTCAAACCGTTCCTACGATTATAGTGTTCGAAATTTAAACGCATCATAGTCTTTCCAAGAATAGAAACAATTTTTTGAACGATCCTTCTACGTTACGGATATTGAAAAATTTTCAAATGTTTAAAAGTTTGCGGTACGTCTCATCCTCGTTTTCTTCTCATTTTCCTTTGTTCTTGTAAATTGCGGTAGCTATATAATTTCAGCGGTAACTAAATTCGTTAAACTCGCAAACTGTCGTTTCGCTATGCAGCGGTAGCATAAGTCGCCGATAAAACTTTACAGACGTGAAGCGCACCGTCCCGCGATGAAAAAAAAGGTTCTGCATTCTATTATTATATACATAAATAAAAAAATAATAAGTATGAAATTTCATCTTTCATCTCGGAGAGTCAGGACGCAATTCAGTCTCGATACAAGGGGTTTTCTGAACATTTGAAACCCCGGGGAACACCCTGGGGCCAAGACGTAGGAGGATATCGAGCTCGACTCAGGCCAACAAGCGCTCTTGTGATGGATGACCGAACACAGTCGGTGCTGACAGCGCAATACTAGACACACGAGACGTAAACTTCCCACGTACGGTTCTTGGACGAGTGAGTGTTTCTGACCCGGCGTCGCGACGTCTGGGAAGACGCTACTTCAAAAAACGGTGATCTTCGGTGTCTGGAACACTTTGAGAAAAAAATTCGATTATCCGACGGAGTCTAACTTTCAAAAGAGGTTCCAGCCTGATTCAAACTTCACTTTTGAAGGATACATTTTTTCTAGTGTTGAGAGACCTGAAGCATTCTCATGCCAGCTTAATTGTCACATTCGAATAGGCCACCTATAATGCGAATTTTAATGAAATTTTGACGCCTCTCAGAAGAATGCAACTGTTTGCTAATTCATATTTTTCGGAAATTTCAACGCCATTTTCAAGAGGAGCAAAGATCCGACAAAATGAGACCAAAACCAATATCTAAAACCGATCGTTGCGATAGAAAACAGGCAGGCAATTCCTCCGAAAAATGCGATTTTTTATCGATTTTTGACCAGGCTCATATCTAATCAACTTTTTTGCTAATCCATATTTTTTGGAAATTCTAACGCCGTTTTCAAGAGGAGCAAATCGCCCACAAGCTTGGACCAAAGGCAATATCTAAAACCGATCGTAGCGATGGAAAATAGGAGGGCAAATCCTCCGAAGAAGTGATATCTATCGATTTCCTACCAAAGTGGTCACTCTCGGTATATTTTCCTAGATCGTCGTGAATTGATATTCTATCACCTACCGATCGCCCAACTAAATAGTTAGTTGACCAATTACACTACTACGGAGGTTGGCATCGGTCGGTTCAGTACTTTTCGGATGATTCGGGATGTAGAATTCTTAAAAATAAAATGAACGTGAAGATATCGTGGGACTGGATTCACGAATTTTGATCAAATCCGGTCCCACATGGTTTTTACGGCGCTGATCACGAGTCTGGAGTCAGTTTCTGCCAAAGTTTCTATTCAACGTGTTCAATATGCTGCAGAATGAAACTGAAATCTCTCGAATTCGTATAGAAATTGGTACTAGAAGTTTTTTCGTGCCATCGATCAGTAATCTGTCGGATCCGTTTTTCAGCCGTTATTGCAAGTTCTTGTACATTCAGTTTCCAAGACACAGCTTTAATTGAAGCAGATATCAGCGGCCCTATGCTCACATCCGGCATTTGAAACACGAACCAAACACCCAATACCGAGGCAGTCGAATATCGGATTTGGTACAATTTTTCTCACACCAATTTCGCGTGAATTTTGCCATCAACGTCTTATTATCAGTAGTTACGGCCTGGACTAGGATCTTTCAGTTCTTCGATATATCTCAGAAAATATACTTCTTGCAGTGATTTTCGCGTATTTGTATGGCTTCTCAGCCCACTTTCTTATATTCGCATTTCGCCTCACGAATTCTGGTTCAAACTAGAAATACCACAGTTCCAACTAACCAAAACTACAAATAAAAAAAGTCTCTGTGCGAAATTTCAGTGGAATGTAAAACATGTCCAAAATTTCGTTCCGAGATGAACGCGATGGAATTTGGGCCTCATTTCTTCGCCCTAGAATTAGTTTCGCCCACAGACCATGCTGAGAATACTAGAGATTTCGACTTTGGGGTCTGATAACAATTTCCAAACAGTCCTTTTTTGTTTGCTTGCCGTCGTATTATAAAAACCAATTCCAGTACCAAATGGTCTGCCAATGGTAGACCAAACAAACTCTAAGGTGATTCGATTCCACTTTTCATTCAAAACGTTGTAATTCGTCAATTTGACGATTTTTTTCTCTATCGGATTGGGCCTCAAATTAGAATGGAAGTCTGCAAGGTTGACTAATTCCCTGGAGAGAATAATTGTGACACAATTGGTGACAGCGAGTCCGCTTTCTTCTTCAGCGAGTATTGAATATTCCATGAGTATGTGTGAAGCAAGAACATAAAGCGGGTGTATATTCTGCGATTATACCTATTCCGGTTCCTCTTCTCAGTTTAATGCATGATAATCACCGTCTACCTGGTTCGTTTTGCCGTGCAAATGCGGTTGCTCAACGGTCTCGTGCCTCGAACGTTTGAAGTCGGAACACCATAATCCCGTTGCCAATTATTATGCCCACATTACACCGACGAAATCTAATCAAATGAGCTACCTAAACGAGAGCCGGGTTCCCTCCTTTCATATAATCATAATTTACAACAATCTTGCACCCACCTCACTCACGTTATCTCAGATAGCTAATTTCAGCACACAAGGATACAGCATGTACATAACTATGCCCTCAATCATCGATGAAGACTGTATTTGCACGTTGTTAGCAAGTTTTCCCTTCAATTGTCTGTGATTCACTGTTTGCCGTCAATTTCCAACGTCACAAACAAATCAGGGAAAGTTTGACTCGCAATTTTAACCCGCTGACATCTACTTGCGTATCGACCCCTGCGACGTCTCTGCGTTTTCTGGTGTCGCAGGCGCTTGGTGACATCTTCCCTGAAATATGTCGAGATGGATACATTATTTACAGTTTTTTCGATCCAAGAATGTCTGAGTTTTAAATTTTCATTAGGAGATCGGAGTCGGGATAGAGCGGTAAATTGGTTCAGTAAAGTTGACTAAACCGCTGTAAAAGTTGGTACTCCGGTGGGCTGTATCCTTCGGCTTGTACATACTTGTTCACCGGTTGTCTTTTTTGGTTTGTGATAAGAAAAAAAAGAGACGAAAAAAAAATATCCGAGGCAGCGAAGCTGTGGAAATCGTTTAATTTAGTAAGTTTTTTGACAAGACGGTACGGAAGCGGAGACCCCCTACCTGATTCATACCGTGGTAACTAGATGCGAAAACTCCGAGACAAAGTATTCTCGTAAAAAAGTTCTCGCAAGCCAAAACTGCCGGATCTTTAGCATCTTTCAATAACCTTTCGAGGCGCCCCCGACGTATAAAGTATAGAACCTAAGAAGCTCGCTTTGTCGCGAAACGGGTGTGCTCACATGTCGAACTTATGAAAATTAATAAGAAAAATTGCCCATAAATTTGCGTCCCCAAAGTCAGCCTCACCGAGCCCGTTAGCTACCGGCACACGGTTACCAATAAAATTAGAATTATGTCGTAGGAGCTGTGGAACGGGATACCGGCGGGGGGGGGGGGGGGGGTGGGGGGGGGGATGGGGGGGGGGGGGGGGGGAGATTGTGGGGTGAAATTGGCGAGAGGGACGGAGAACCCCCCGGCATGGGTTGCGGGGGTAGCATTTGTTAGTCTCTGGAATGTGTCCCGTCTTAACGTACGAGTCACCAAGATTACATCCATGTCTTACGAACTAAGCCGTTCCTGGCATCCGGGGGTAGGTATAGAGGTACCGACCGACCTTCTCCGGAGGTTGAAGTTACTTCGGGACGGGCCACCTTTTTAGCTATGGTTATTAAATTCTATGCTTGATAGGGACTTAAGAATTATGGCGAACGAACCAATACCCTCATATGTATAAGGCCTGCAGTTTGTCTCCACGAAGCGGAGGAACCCATCGAAACCTCTCGAGATTCATTTTCCACATGTTTTATGGGGTTTCCGAATTTTAAATGAAATGCCTCCAGTTGCAGCTTCAAATGGAGAAGAAATTTGGTCATCCAAAGTTCAAGCTGTGCATCAGAGCTTCCCTTTTCAACATAAATATCCTAATTACACTCTGGCAGCATGAAGGTGTTGGCACAAACGTGATTCCGCAATTGATCGACGATACTATTGGGAAAAATAGAAATAGAACCTAGCTCAGGAGTCCCAATACCATTTTGTCATTTTCTGGTTGTGAGTGTTGTACAGTTTTTCATATGGAACAAGCCTCTCGAGTCGATGTATAGATTGTATCTTGCTAATAGCCAAAATCTTGAGATTGGCCAGCCCCTCAAATCCCAATTTTGGATGAGAGAAAAATGTCACACAATTGTTATAACTGCAGAAATGAGTGAGAATGTGAAAGTTTGTTCCTGCAACATCAGAGTAGAGAGAATAAAGTATGACATAATCTTTCACTGCAATGGAATAAACTTTCCAATCACCAGAGGAGCTTCTCAGTCTAGGTCCAGAGTCCAGGGATTGGTTCGAATACCAATAAATGAAAGAATCTGAGGTCAGGTTAAGCCAATATGTATGGAAAAGTAATTCTCAATTGGATTTGTGATGTAGAATCTGTGATTAAAAAAGCTCTAAAAATTACAGAAAAATCTGGATCCCCTGCAGACATGGTGCTTGTTGGATATGGTATATGATTCCTCTCGCACTTGTATATCTTTTGAAACTTCAGTTGGAATTTTAAAAAATATCAAGTATCCTAGAAGTTGCATGTACCTGGAAATGCGTCAAGAATTAATTGAAAATGGCCATTTTCCAAGGATTTCTCTTCCTTTATTCCATGATCATTCAGTATCTAAAGTTAAAGGTGGTCTCGGATTTGGCAGTAATAATGTATGGATGACTCGTTCCAAAACGAAGGGCTTTTTCTACTATTGAGGCAGAAAATACGGTTAAGACTTTGGCTAAGTTTCACGAGGCAAGATTGTTATCAGGGTATCAATTATTAATACCATTCAAGAGGCCCCCACGAAGGGTGAACGTCGGGACAGAGCCTAGTGAGGAAGGGAACTGGTACTTCTGTTGATCACGTCTCTCGCTTCATGGCCCACCGTCATCAGTGTAAGCTTCTTAACAGTTCTCTGGCTACGGCTCTGGCTCTGGCTCCTTAGATCCTCTTAAACCCACTTCCACGAGCGCCCTTTTTCAACGAAGAAACCATCGGAAACGTCGCCATGTAAACCGTGCAGAGGATGGTCATACGACCCCTGGTCTTACCCTGTGCCTTCTGTTTATATAATAACTTGACTCTATAGGCACTAAGCGCTTCGCGGTTTCTTTCATCTATCAAAACCATCGAAATTTGCAGAGAACAAAAAATATTTTATTGTTTTGAAAATATTCAAAAATTGAGATCCCATTGAATTACTGCGGGTATACAGGGAAAAAAATGTCATCGCTCTGAGAAATCGGTTACAGTGAGACAATATTTCCGAGACTCAAGTGAATGTCACTCGATAATGTTGAAGAAATCGATTTCGGCCAGAAATTTGTTAAGGATGACCATTTCCGACTGAAGTTTGAAGGCTTCTTCGAATATTACAGTACGCGTCATTGCAGGATGTGATTAAAAATCATGAAAATCTTCTCCACGTTCTGATTGTCTGAATGTCTTCGAGGTCTTCAAAGACACTCTTCAAATAATATTCCGAATCAATTTTAGCGTCCATAATTTGGTTAAGCTTTTTGGAACTTCTTCAAAGATTCTTAGCATCAGAGGCAGAATTACGTGTCTGGATTAAAATTGTAGATGAGATATCCTGGAATTGAGACGCGGTAATGAATTCCTCGTTGAAGAATGGCGGTGCATATAATGATTATTCAAATATGAAGTAACGTTTAAGCGATGGGTACTTAGCGTTGATCTGCGGTGTGTGATCCGGGCCATTAGGCAAAGCTGCCTGGCTCTCTGTCCCCTTTCTCATTCCTTCACCCACACACCTCGTCCTGTCCTTCTTTCTATTCCTATCCCTCTTTCGCCCGTTTATACCCCAATTCTCTCAGTCGGTATCGGCGAAAGAGAGAAGGTCGTATGTTTGTGGGATGCTTTTTGCATCAATGTGGAAGCACGAGCCCTCTGAGCCCCTTACTTCAGTCAACGGCACGTGCGTTTCAAGGATTCCTCCATTACTACCCCCCAGCAACTGCGACACCCCTGGTTCACTTGAGCACTTTTTCATTATGGTTCCCATCAAAATTCTAACCCTTTTTTCGATTTGTCAACCATTTCATAGAGAGCACAAAATATACCGCCTGCTAATTCTGATATCAGAAACACGACCGAAATGTGTAAGAAGTAAATAAATTGATTCAAAAGCAAAGTGGGGTCCGTGAAGTGGAATTACAAATTCAAATTCAAATTTAGTTTCACAAAATTCGATGGGAATTTTCGCACACAATTTTACAAGTATTCGTGTAGCATGAATGTCCATGTGACTCTACATACAGGACATGTACGCGATTTCAGGTGCAATGTTTGTAGATGATAATTCGAGGACGTGAGATGGTTGCGATATTCGCGAGCAATTTTTCACTGAATAAAGGATGAATTTGACGCTTTCGAGAGCTCGGCGGGGGTCGGTCCGTGGGTACGGTGCTCGAGCCAATTCCCGCAAGATTGTTGGCCAAATCCAAGGGGCGGATGAAATGCTAATTCTTTTGCTCTCTACCGGCAGAAATTCAGGGGATTAGGAGGTAGTCCCACCAATTTAGGGCTTCCCTCTCCATCTCCTTCTATGCATAACAAAAAGTACGTCGATTAATGGCGTAATTGAAACTCCTCATGGTTATGGGCGGTTTATTGAAATTGGAACCATTTCACGGACAATCTACGCGGTATATAAATTCCTGCAGGGGTAGCAACATTTATATATATGAATATATCTACAGGTTTTACCCGTGGGGCAAGAATCTTAGGCATTGAAAATGTTTCTTATGATTTTTCAATCATTTTTATTTTTTTCACTCAAAGTTATTCCCGTCCAATATTTTATATAGTTACAATTTCGATTTTAACCCAATAAATTCCAGTATTCACAGATGAAATAAATCTTTGACCAGATGGTGGTCGCTCGATGTAAAATCAGAAAATTTCACTTGATACTTGAAAATTAAATTTAAAACCCTTGACTATCAATATCATTCGATGAAATTTTTCACACCTCCATATAAAATTTTTCACACCTCCATGTAATCCATTTTTTCAGGGAAGTAGAAATTCTTATCTTTATCTGAAACAAGTTCTAACAGTTTTTCGATGAAAATTTGTCAGAATCACTCATAAAAAATGAATACTGTTCATTATTCGAACTTAAAAAACTCTTTTTCTTCTTCGGCATCAAGAAACAGAATTTCTTAGAGAATTTCTCAGAAATCTTAGTCTATGATAAGAGTTTGATCGAATTCTGGATTTTGAATAAACATTTTGAGCTGATATTTGTAGTGACCAAGTTGTACGTACTTGTGTTTGTATCGTCTCGGATGAGTGTTGTGAGACAATAATATAAAAAATAACGGAGACGAATACACGAAAAAAAAAATTGGAAGGAAAATATTACCTGTTTGTTTAGCTATTTCAACTCAGGTAGGTATTCGCAATGTGAGTAAATATTGAACCTTGCTGATAAACACTTAGGCACACAGGTAAACAACACGTTGCCTCTGTTCCGCCATCAAATAATGTACACATTGGTGATTTCTGAACTAGGCAGTAACAACGCGTGGTTTTATACTCTGCGATAGATATCCATACATTAGGTATTTGTAAAAAAAAAAAAAAAAAAAAAAAAATCACAAGCAAAAATGTCTAATATAATTGTTTAGTTGAATTGCAGAATTCACGACGGTCCGCGAAACACACGTAAAAATAATTTTCATCATTGGATAAACGAATGATCGATTACCGAATAAATGTCTCTCTGTGAAACCGGGCGTAAATCTAGCCACTGTTCACAAATTAGTTGAAAATGTGATTTAATTCTGCGCCCGTAACTTGATTAAATCATTGCCTGACCGCAAGCTTCATTCCGTTACTAATTTGTTTTCATATTGTGGAATTCAGTTCTCGTGGCTGCAGTGTGACAATTATTTGAAATTCACATGATCCCTTCCAGGTGAATGAAAACTATTCAGAAAATACTTGACTACGATTGGTCCAAAACGTGGTCTTGCCACGAAAAATCGTTGTACTGCAGTGTCAAAAATATTAATGATTGAAATGGTTATGATTTTTGAAGCGAAAAAGCGTCTTTTGTGCATTTCTACCTCTTCGTGACTTTTTTTCAGTAAGTTGCAAATTTTGGGTCTTGAAGGAGAACAGGAAAAATGGCTTCTCTTTAAAGAAAAATCCTGTATAGAAGCGTTCTTCTCAAATTTTTGCTTCCCTCCAAAATGAAAGTCTACATATTTCGAACACTGATCAAATGTGTTTTCTGGAGTGGCGTGATTGGGTGACATAACCGCGTCGGCAGTGGGTGGCGGTCCTTGTGTAATACTAGGTAAGATAATAGCGTACTCCGACACAGGGCCGTGTGCCGTTGGTTAATACCAGCCTATCAAGACGCTGATTAGGACCTTAACACCAGCAATCTCTCTACATGCTGCCTAAGTCTACGATTCCGCACGTTTTACTGCCGTTTATAGTGAGCTGCACGCGGAGCGAGTGCCTTCATTAAGAAAATTACAAAAATTGTTATAAATTGTTAAATTGTTGCCGTTCCGACTTCAATCAAGATTCAAATTTAATGAGCAAACGTGATGAATTTATGCAGCGATCTCCATCCCACCGTTTCTTCAAGCTCGAAGAACAATCGTCATCGAACATGGAAGTTAATTCCGTGGTGCAGGTGGTCACTGGTCAAAAAAAAAAAAAAAACGGAAACTCATGGAAAACTCCGGAAATCCGAAAAAAGGTGAGGAAAAAAAAAAAAAAACACTATAAAAAAAAAAAAAAAAAAAAAAAAAAAAAAGAAGTAAATACAGGGGAAAAGGAGGAAAAAAAAAAAAAAAAAAAAAAAAACGGAAACTCATGGAAAACTCAGGAAATCCGAAAAATGGTGAGGAAAAGCTAAAGAAATATCGATGTGAGACACAAAACAGAAGACAGAAATCAAAAGATCCCCAGTGATTTTTTCTTCTTCCTCGCGCAGAAATTCTAATCAATGAAAAAATAGTCGCAAAACTTGTATAGGGTATAAATAAAAAAGTATTTTCAAAATCGTTTTCTTTCACCATTGATTCAGAGCATTATTCATCCCATACTTGGAAAACCACTAATTCGTCTGATTTTCATTGAGGAAAAAATTATCGTTTGGTCAGGGTTTTTTTTCACTCCTGATTATAGTGGCCACCATGTGATTCAGTGACGGAAATACCCGTTGAAATATTTATCAACTGTACATCACCACTTTACCAAACTGCTTACCGGTGCTGCAGGTTACAAGAACTTCCGGCTCTTCGAGATGCTGAATTAATCCCCTAAAAGTTTGACGTACTACCCTATCAACGAGGTGGTCTGCCTTCGCCGAGGCGGAAATTGTGTTTTCGTCGATTTGAATCCGCGCATGCATGCATGCATCTGCAGAAATGCAATTGGCGATAAAAGTAGTAGAGCCTCGCAATTACCAATCGCGAGGCAAATTATTATAAACTCCTTACGTGTGTCACATTCCTATGCGAACCCTCGTACTGGAATCCAACCCCGTGTTCGCGGGGTGTCGAGTTTACATGTCGTTCGTACGCTGCACGCAACTCCAAAGGGATGCCAGATTGAAACAGGGGATGGTAGGGGTCGGCTGGAAACCCGCGAGTTATGAATTAACTGTCACCACGTCTTTGATTTGTGTTGCTTTCGCCATATGCCCTGTTTCCGACTCGCTTCTGTCTCTCTGTGTACATGTAGTATGGATGTAGCCTGTACCACGAGACCTCGTTTCCTTTACGGATCCATAGATTCAACACGATCTATGGAAATGATCGATCGCGGAAACTTTTTGACCAAACATCAAAGAAGGTCATTTTTCATATTTTTCGTTCCATGTATAAAGAACATTTTGATGTTCCAGTAATTTTAGGCGACTATTTATACAGAAGTAAAGGTTTTTCCATTTTTTACTTTGCAACAGTGAAACACACTAGCTTAACAAATGCGTGTATCATCGAAACTATATAAAAAATACGGGCAACCTACCTGATTCAACCTCCCATTCAGAGGAAAAGAGAGGGTATTGAAATGATTTCGAAAATGAAAAGTTGAGTTTCAGACCAGAGGGAAATAACTCAAGATTTGACTGACAGATTATTTGTCATCTGGGAAATAATTCAAATTATTTCATTTAATTCAACTTATTGTTTTCTAATTTCTCATCGAATTGTTTCTCAATTTTTCATTCATTTTCTCGGTTTCAGGTCTAGGTCCGGCAAACCACTTCCAATTATTTTCAGATTGTAAAAAATCTAAAAAATCTTTCAATAATGCATGGAAATCGGTACCCCCATATTTCTTTGTTGGGACGTTGATAACGAGTCCAAGGACAGTTTTCCAAAATTTGGAACTCGTCCTCGAGATTTTCCTGCGCGGGGATTAATTACCGAAGATTTCGATTGCGGAAGGGCGGTACAAGCGACATTTTTGTGTCGCCTTGGAGGTCCTATATTTTACAATTGAACGCGGCATAATAACGAGAAACGAAACTTCGAATTCTCATTGGTCGTTAATCTGAAATTGTTGACTCAGAGCTCGTGTATCAAGCGCGAACTTTGCTAATGCTGAACATGAAATTGTAAAGTAAGGGTAGGGTAGTTTGACTTCATCCGTTCCGATAAGCCCGAAATTCACATGAACGCTACAACCCGACGAAATACTCGTGGCTATGTGTGAAAATTTGTTCTGAATTTTTTTCCCTCACTGATAATTTTGAACTAAATTTGGTTCACTGGTCGATACGCGAATCAGATATTTTGCAGGACGAGTATGGGCACAGAAAGCCGCTGGAGGATCAGGAGACCCGAGTGATTAATAACGCTGCATGGATATCCCGTGCTTGAAACTTTGTACTTTATCAGTTAACTTATCACCCAAGCCACCCGGCACTATGCACCGACCATACGAGGATATCGATGTTCTACCTGCACTAATTAATTTAGTTAATTACTAATAAAGTTTTATACTATGCCTGTACGTTACAGCCGACCGAGGACCGTTAGTCTACCCCCCGATGTCACATTTGCTATTCAAATGAAATTATCGAATTATAGAGTTTTGCTAATCTATCTGCTCGACATTCTGCTAACTTCAACATATGTACAGAGAAAAAATAAAAATTAAAACAGTTTCAGTAAAAATAACTTTGACGACGTTCATAAAACGGAATTCATTAAGCTCAGAAAATATTTTGAGCTGAAACAATTTGATTGCAAATTCTTCGAGAGTCTCTGCACCATGGAATAGTTATGAATCGCAATTAACCGTTGAAACCGTGCCGTGTCTGACACGGTACGCGATAGTAGATATTAGAGGGTGTCTGCAGTGGGCGAGAAAAATCAGTCATTCCCCTTTACCAAATTCAATTTACAATTTTTTCTCTTCGAGTCCCGAAGAAGACTCAAAGCTTTCTGCCCTCAATCTTCGAGGGTCTGGGTCCCCGCGGATTTTCGTGACCCAAGAACTAAGCTTCTAATAGTAAATGAAATACTACCTTCTGAGACGTGTGGACGGGACGGGGGGGCAGTTATTTCACGATAAACAGAGGTTTAGGACAGTTTGTCAGGCAACTTGTTCTCGACTTAGTTGTCTAGATGTTAGACCTAACGCGTGGTAGCTGTGAGCCTCCACGAGATCTTAGATGGATATCAAACGGTGTTAGAGAGAGAAGAAGATCGAGAGTGCGAGTGGGGTGGATGAGCGAAACGTGGCTGAGAGGCGCCATTCATCATCTCGGTTAATGTTAATTTGTTGGCGTACAAGTGGCTCTGTTGCCAGCTGTAAGGCAATTTGCGAGAGCAGCCCCTCCGACTTTAGCTTCCCTCCCTCCTTCACTCGAAAAGCTACACCTTTTCGACCCTGCTCTGCTTTTCAACTTCTTGAGCCATGATCCTGATCCTCAGCTTGAAACATCTTGAGCTTTTCTTCTTTCAACGGATTCGGATCAGCGGTCAGCCGGCAAGGAACGTTCATTCATCATGGACGCGAATAACGTCAACGATTTTTAATTTTGTCGATACTATGAGATCGAATCACTAATTAATATGGACAAACAATGGATTCCAAGATTTTTTTTTAGAGATTTTATGTTTACAATCATTTCAATCACATTTGCTCATTTAATGACTGTCATTTCTTTTAGCAAACTATTGTTTCCAGATTTCCAGTAAAATTGATTACGTGTCTGAACCTAGTTGAATAAGAATCAATTTTAATAATATTAGGTGAGTCTGTCGATGTTGTAGCTTCATGAGATGAGATTGAAAAAGCGTCCTGTAGACGAACAGAAATTAAAAGTCACACATTTCATTTCATCCCTGCAGTTTTGCACTCTCACATTATACAATTTTGGTCAGAAAGTAGGTCATCGCTTTGTTACACTCCGCTATTATTCTTATACGTAGGACAGGTATAATTTGAATTAACGATAGAAATTCGCATACCTGTCACAGAATCGTATTCATTTAAGTTAATTATTATCGAATACTGAGCACTGCTCTAATTCCTACGATAATATTGGATAATAATGTAGTAATAAAAATTCTCTAGTAGTTTGATCCGGTTGAATTACTAATCATTTTTTCACTACCTCAATTCGAATCGACATTTTATTCATAGGTATGAAAATGAAAATGAACACATGAAAGAGATGAAACTTTTACGACAAAAGGGAATCATTCTTCTCCAAGCCTTGACGGACTCTGATAGTAAAGGAATACGTCGGAAAGCTAAACGAGGGGAAGGAAAATACCGGGTGTTATAAAATTACAAGCATTTATTTGAGGAAAATGCTAAGTAGTGGAAAGCATCGCGATCTGCTCGCCGAAGTGGCTAACCTCACCTCCTGGTAGTCTCACTCTGTAAAAGCAGGGTTCGTCCTCGCTAACTTTTTGAAAAAATAATGATTATTATTATTATATCCAAGGGACTGTGAGCAGAAGAAAAATAGTGTCATACCTTCACAATAGCGAGATCTAACCGGCAATTATTTGTATCGCATGAAAATTACATTTTAGGGGTGATTTTGTTCGGATAAAAATAAGAGATGCAGAGTTGGGATTGAAAGTTAGCTCTCACAAACCTTACCTGTGGGTAAAGTAAGAATATAATGTACGAGGCACGAGGTTCGCCCCCGACAAAATTACAATTTGGGGGTGTAATTCCGCGTAGAGAAATGGCGCCACATACCAAGGAGTAGGGCATGACAGGGGGCTAGGTGGTGGGGGGGAGAGATTTATCAACAGCTCATTTCGTACTAACTAGACGCAGGTTACGTGGGAACCAGAAAGATATTACATCACCGTCGAAATGATAGCTTGCGAGATGCATTAAATTGCATTTTCAACCGACCGCAATTTTGGGGGGTGGCGAAATGTTCTGCGAGACATTAAGACAGTATTCCACACCCAGAATTAGGTTAGCCTATGGATTAGAAGAAATATAAAATCGACGAGGCAGTAATTCCTCGCCTGCGACAAATATCAAAGTCAAATTTACAACAACCGGTGTGTGGCCTAGTGCATGATCGAAGAAGTTGCAAAGTGCCGGGCGCGAAGACTAAGTAGAAAGTAAAATCATCGCGGACGTTTGTTTACAGGGGCGTATACATCGCGTGGGGACAGAAACCAATCCTAGGAGATAATTTAGTCATTCTGTTTTGATTACGTCAAGGACCCTCGAGGCTCGAGGGCTGGAAGTACCTACTCGCTAGATCCGTGCTAAACTTCTATCCATGCGGTGTTATATTCGTTGCAAACACTTGTACAACCCTCTCGACGATCTCGAGCACCTCTTACGTTACCGCAAACATCTTATCTGTCCGATGATGAAAGAGTAAATATATTATTGAAGAGCTGATGAGGAAATTTTCTTTTTTTTTTAATTCAATGCAATACCGGGAGTCTGCGACGTAAGAGCTCGTAATTAAATGGCTTACCAGACCATAAAGCAAAGGGTAAAGCCTCTATTAACTCAGTTTTACGGTTAATTGTAATTCGTAACAATGAGGACGAAATTATGTCGCAGAATTAACTTATTCCAGTTAAGCACCGCCTCAAGGTTCCGGCTGTGATCAAACTCTACACTTAGTATTAATTACAAGCACCAACGGTGGTAATGGCTCACAGTCTGCTTGAAATTTATCATTACAAATATTATCTCATCTGTAAGAATAACGAAATGTTTTTTTCCTCCGAGATTTCAGTTGGTCTAGGAAGAGAATTATTTGAAAAAAATATATAAATCGACGATTTTGTATTTTTTTACAGATTGTCTTCTACTATAAATTTTGGTCTTCAATAAAGGAAGATCCTACATTTTTTTTCAAATTACTTTCAAGTCATCTGATATCGCAATTTTCTGTGAACCGCGACTAGATTGAGATCGTGATCATATAAGATCTTCAAAAATTGTGGACAAACTCAGAACTGAGGTCAAACATCATCCAGAGCGATTGGAAAGTAAGCAATAACGTTAAAACCTATTTCCCCAACTTTTGATACCGGCTTCGGTACCGATGCAGAAAAATCTTCTTCCACTTACTTTAGCAGTTTAAGCAATCAAACCGAACCCCTTACGTCCGGCTCTTGAACAATCCAGACGGTCTACCTTGAAAGCAAACTCTTTAGTCTATAAGAACCTCACAAATTCCGTCAATTTGATTCCAATCGACTGGATCGCGGCTGAATGATCAAATTCTTGAAAATTGGATAAATTTGCTCTTCTCACGCTCTTTGGTGACCACCGCTGATTCTACCGCGCGAAAAGCTCTCGATGACCAGGACGAGAGGATCAGGAAAGTACAGGGCGGATCAGGTCGAATCTGGAATCGCTGTCCCTCCATTCGCTATAGGCGGCTACTCAATGTAGCAAGCGATGCACTAATTCGTATTTAAAGCTTTATTGGAAACGCCCGTACCGTACCGGTACGACAATTTCACGGTCCACAGAATTCTGCCAGCCAGGTTGCCCGTCTGCCCTCCGATCTGTGGATATTGCATAGCCGCGGATGCTGTGCGGGGTGTCGTACAACCCTACGCCTATACATCGACCCGAGGGTGAATTGGTATTATCGTGGAATCAATGAGCGTCTGTTTTTGTTTGTATCCGTATTTACGTCTCTTTTATTTATTTTTTCTTCTTTTGAGGTTTGACTGATTCGGTTTTTTACAATGGTCCCTTGTTCCCGGTGCGGAAGAGAACGATTTTTCAAAATTACGAGACCTCGTCCTTTTTTCCTTGGATGAAAGGTTCTCCTTTTATTGTTCGGCTCCACACACGCGCACGCGTGCCTTTCAGGGGTTAATTGGACTTTGAGCGATGGTGAAAAGACGAATAAATGGATCTGGAGTAACCATAGGCACGTGTTTCAGCTCGATGGTAATACCGTTTACTGCAGTATTTCTTTGGTGTGGGATGAGACGTTTTATTGCAAAAAGAAGCAAGAAACGGTAAGAAAATATAAAATAAAAAAAGAGTGAAAAATGAAAATTACCTCGTAATTTCTTCATTCCCTCAATTCGACTAGATGGATGAGGCACTACAGGCTAAGTTTGTTATTAGCCTGCAACACCGAGTACAATCTTTTTCTGCGAGATGCCAGAGGCCATTTTTCATCTTGTACTCATTTTTTATTCACGGCTTGCTAATTCACGCCCCAACCCCCTATACTTTACTCCAGACTTGCTTCAGGGTCACAGCCGTATTTTTTTTCTTCTAATTCTTTTTCGGACGCAATTTTAATCCCGTATTCCAAGGATTACCTGTCTCGTCAGAACCGCTTTGGTTTAAGAAAGATTGCTTTTCCTGGCTGTTGGACTTCTATTGGCGTTAGAATTAGAGGGTAGTTATACTATATTATACTGACACTGCAGACGGACAAATTTTCATTTCAATTTTTTTAACGTCGTTGTACTCTTTTTCCTAAATTTTGTTCTAGCTACGAACTTCAATATTGATTTCTCCTTCAATGATTATAAATTTAAATTTCTTTCAACTGAGACCGATTTTAATTTTTGATGGTTGAAATACACGATGATATTAATGAATCCCACATCCATACAAACTAGATTCTGATTTTTATTTTTATGTTTTTCGCAATTTCTTATGAGTGAATTTTGTCAAATAAATCGTGATGAACATTTGATGAGTAAATGTTGCAAGAAAAAAAAAACTAATATCTTCTGTCTTTTCATGTCCGAATTTCTGAAGCGATTTAAATGTTTTCAATTCTAAATGAAAATTTGTTGATTTTATCTTGTCATTCAGGATTTTTCTTTCAACTGAATCGGAATCACGGAAAAGAAGTAGCTAAGAAAATGTTTGTTTCAATCTTACAAAAGTCGTAGCTGAAAACAAAAAAAAAAGATTTTTTTTGAGAATAGGGATGAGAGTCACTTACCTCGAAAATCCAAATTAGAAGGATTAGAAGTTCGATGAAATTTTGAGGACGGGATAGGAAATCTTTTTTATTTGTGGGTATAAATTGAGGCGAGCTCAGATCTTGGAAAGGATTTTTTTCGGACAAATTGTGTGAAAGAAAAATTGCAGAGCCGTTTGATAACGATAATCGCATTATTATTATTATTATTATTATTATTATTATTATTATTATTATTATTTTATTGATATACAAGATATACAGCGCTGTTACTGCAGCGTCGGCGACATTTGCTACATACATAACGGTACACATGGAGCTTTCTCACAATCTTCACGAATCTCATTTTTTCATTATTATTTATTACTTAATTTTATTTCATTTTTAGATTTCGTGTCTCCTAAGGTTATAATTATACAGGGTCAATATAAATAATAATATAAGCGGTATGAACATCTGGAGAAAGCGTTATATAACACAATTGGTACATACCTATATTCGGGACAAT
This sequence comes from Euura saliciscinereae, assembly GCA_018420115.1. Classification (NCBI taxonomy): domain Eukaryota; kingdom Metazoa; phylum Arthropoda; class Insecta; order Hymenoptera; family Tenthredinidae; genus Euura; species Euura saliciscinereae. The sequence continues at coordinate 96,450 of JAFFZH010015384.1, read as the reverse complement.
TTGTGATTATAGGTATTCAAATGTTATTTATACTTTTTGTTTGTTCGTTTGTTTTATTATATATATAGATACCAAATTTTCACAAATTCTGCTTCATCATACCTAAAGTATATATATATTTTTTTGTTTTGTTTTTTGTTTCTTGTTCTGAGGTAAAGGAATGGTTATATAACACAAATAGTATACACGACATCGCAGCGTTTACAATACCCTCTATTTCTTTGTTAGTCACTACAAATTTCGAACTAGGTATGAGGGGTCAGGCTTTTCTAAAACTTTTTAATCATTTTGTTTTTTTCGTATTTTTGGCATAATATACTCTTTCTGTAACTATCAAATATATGTATAGGTACAGACGTATAATTTCTATTTCGTCGTTATATTCAATCAATCTGATTGATACATAGGTAATTTATACGAGCAAATTAATTCTGTTTACTATTCCACTTTTACCGAATGTCTGTTGATGAATTCTTGTGTGTTTTTTTTTTCTTTTTAGTTTGATAGTAAAATAATTCGATGCTATTGCCATTCTCTTACCTAAGAATATATATATATATATATGTATATATAATCTCTCTCTTTTCGATTTCTCGGTATGTATTTTCATAAGAATATTAAAGATCAGTCGATGTACGTCAAATTTGTTCAAAATCTCTATAACATACGAGTCAATTGAAACTCCGTTGTTCAATAATAACATTTGTTCACATCGAGCAGTTCAATCTGTGAGAAATTATTGTCTTTAAATTTATCACGAATTACGGATGATGATTGATAAGAGAAAAAAAAAAAAAAATCTTTTCATTCTTTATATCAAAGATCATACATAATGTGTATAAATATAAAGACACCAATCGCTCCAGCTCGTTAATTTGTTGATATATAAATCGTGAAAATATAATTAGACACGATTTTGTTATCTTGTTGTCTTTAATTTGAAAAAGAAAAATTTAATTAAAGATTAGTGTAAAACTACCGACATACAGCGTCGTCCGCACGGCAAGCACCTTCGGGTCTTGCGAGGAACAATTTACCCGTTGCACAAGCGCAAAGCTGGTAAACCAGATCGCTCTGAATCTGTCGTGACCCGTGGCTGGAAAATGTCCCGTATTGTATGTTGGCAGAGTGCTGCGAGTCTCTTGAGGTTCGACCCGAACCTGGTTCAGCGGTTCTTAGACCCTCAAGAAATACGGAGGCCGCGTCCACCTTGACCGAACCACTTAAACTCTGCAGTTTCATGTCGGACAGACACGAGGCCGTCACATGACCGGCTCGAGACTCGATCGTGATTCTCTGCGGAGCTTTTATATCCAACGATCTCGTTGCGGACTCCAGTCTGTTGAAAAAATCGAAAAGATAAAATGTATTTTGATTTTTATCTCTGCCCTAAATTATTAGTTACTTGTCACTGAGAGAAGAAACAGTTAAGGATGTACAGGCCATACAATCTCAAACAAAAGTGAGTCTCGTCGTCAATATTGAGTACTTCGAGATGAGATAAAAATCGGAAAAAAATCAACCACAATCAAAATGATAAGAGTATTCATTTTCGATGATAATAATGCCCAAAAGTTATCAACAAATTGTTTAAAAAAATCATTGTTTGACAAATTTCCTGGTGACGTTATTTTTTTTCATGTCAAATGAATTCGTTAATCTTTCTGAATACACGTGTATTTTTTAAGAATTTTGTCACTTTTTTGAAATTTTCGTTTTCGGAAATTTCTAAAGGTTGTATTTACAAAACTATTAGTTCCACGCTCCGGAAACTTCGAAATTGTAATCTACATCGTTTCCACAATAACATATCCAAGATTCAGATTTTTTTCTCCATTTTTCAAAATCGAAAACGGAAATTTAAAAAAAGTGACAAAATTCTGTAAAAGTTCATGCGTATTCAGAAAGATTAACGAATTCATTTCACATGAAAAAAATATAACGTCACCAGGAAATTTGTTAAACAATTATTTGTTTGAACAATTTGTTGATAACTTTCGGGCATTATTATTATTGAAAATGAATACTCTTATCATCTTGATTGTGGTTTTTTTTTTTCCCGATTTTCATCTTATCTCGAAGTACTCAATATCGACGACGAGACTCACTTTTGGTTGAGATTGTATGGCCTGTACATCCTTAAAAGAACTTCGATCGATAACCAAATCGGTAATTTTGATTATATATTCCCGCGGAAAATGTATTGACGTGATAAAAGTATGTAGGGTCCCCCGACGAGGTGATTCGTTGTTCGTTGAGTGTTACAAAGCGATTCGTAAGACGTGTTACAATAATCGATTCACTCGAACAAACGGTGAGGGGTGGTTGAGGGTGGAATTCCCCCTCTCGAAACGATATTTCATATCTGGCGCAAATCCAATCCTATGAATATAATTTTCCGCCCCAGGAAAGTTTTATTATAATCGTAAATCCGTCTGTAAATTGTCCTACGCTATCAATAACTGTGCGCAATGTCGATCGTTTGGGCCCATTGCACACTGCCTGCTCATTCTGCTGCAACGGCGAAAAAATGAACCTTGACCGGAAATTTACAGTAATAGAACTGGAATTGTATCCATAAGGGGCTGCATGGTCTTTTATAGAGCGGATAAAAAGCGATCGCAAGCTATTTTCGAGTGACTTTAAGCAAATTGTTGCGATTTCAAAATGATTCCAAATACCTCCGGATTATGGATCGCATGGGATTATTCTGGGTTGCGTCTGCTCAGTGAAGGTTGAAAATGCATGCGTAAGGATACGAAATGACACGCGTCGTTACCTCAGATCGTGACCTGATTCCGCTCTAACCAATGGAGTCTGGACACTTCCTTGGAAGACGGCACCACCCACACCTGTTACTCGAAGCATTTCAGCACCGACAACGACTTGCTCTCTGTCCGCAGAGAAGAGGACACCTCCTCGAGGATCGGTGACTCGAAAACCCTTGGAAACGCAGTCGAGTCGATCCTCCCCTGTAACAGTGCGAACATTTCGTATAATGTTTGACACGTGACTTATTGCCCTGTAATGAGACACCGAAATGACGATGAGAATAATCCGAGGGTCGGAATAATGACTGGTGGGAAGGCAAAGACACGTAGCTTTCGATGGGTGGTAGTATCCAGGAATTCGATCTTTAGGTGCTATATACACCGGGTATAAATCTTCCCGGCAGTTTAATGAGACTAATTCTAACACTTGGGAATATTCATGACCCCATTATCGCTGATGAGACTCTGTTATATCATTAGAAGAATCGCCTCCGCGTTATCCTATAAGCACGGATAAACTTGATTGTATAGAGGGCAGAAATTGGAGATGAACAGGAAAGAATCCACCCCCAGAAGACGTATGGAGTAACAAGTGGAATTTTTTCAATTTTCGTTGGTTTTTTTCCTTTTTTTGCGGAATATATTACAAATCTGATAAAAACGAAAATACATAAATTGGTTATCGATGCGAAAGAAAAATAATGGCGCTGCAAGAGATGCTGAAAAGGTCAAAACAGTTGAAATGAGACTATAGTAAAATACTGTAATAAGATGAAACAAAAAAGAAAAAAAAATATAGTTTCTGTAACACCTGCTTGGAAAGTATGATTTCGAAGCTTGTTTCACGTGCGTAAAGTGCCTCATTTCCAAGCGGGCGTACGGAAAGTTTTACTTCCCGCACTAGGGCTTTTTTCGTTTCACTTTCCACACTAGGGCTTCTTTCTCAAATTAAACTTTCCATAGCGCGTCACACTCGATGGATATCGGCCACTTTCCGTACTTGCAACACGATATGCTATTATCTATACTGTAATTAGTGTAACAATTGGGAACAAATATGTTCTAGCTCGTGAAAGATTCCAGAATTACTGTGAAAAATATATTTTCTCACTTATTATAGAGTATAATTGATTCAAAATGGGAGCTTTTTATTAGTCTACTATATTCAGAATCAAGGACTTCGTGATATTTGGTCATATTGAGTGGAAAAAAATTTCCTCGAAACGCAATTCCCTCAAACCAAAATTTTTCTTCATGTCTTGCAGTATTGTTTTAGGGGTGTGAATGGTATGTGATGGATTTTTACCTAATGTAAACCTGGCGAGGAGTCGGCCATCCTTGGCTCTCGCAGAGGCAGTAAAATTGCTCCAAGATTCCAAAATCAGATTTCTCCCTCTCCGAGATTTTACCGAAGACGCTACCAACGCGTCCAAGATGGTGGCTTCTCCTCTGAGCTCGACTCCTCCAGGAACAACTCTTAAAGATCCTATTCCTTCCTGGAATCATATAACCGAGGAAACACGATTAATAGAAGAAGGATCAACGATCTGTTGATATAAAAATGAGTATCCTGAAAGGTTGACCTGACCCTGGGTTTTCGGGTATCTGGGGATTATTGCACACGCACGACAAGCTTTTTTCTACATCAGCACCAAGTGAAACCGAATTCACCGTGTGAAAAGGGTAAAGGTATTTTTGTCCCTTCTATCACCAAACAAGAGATATGTTTGCGTCGTCTATATTGGTTTCCAATGATTGGCCACTCTATCGGAAGCAATTGCTACCAGCGTGGCCGCCCCTGGAACCGTCCTCCACAATTCTCATTTTTGTACTCCCGTTCTGTTCCCCCTGTTTATCCCTGTGTGTACAAAGCTTGGAAAGTGTTATAGTTTCGTGATGCACAAATAGCAAGTACCGCAAGTACCGTTGGTGCATCCATGGAGTCCCGAGTGTCACCGTTGCAGTTTCAGTTTCAGTATATTCGAGCAAACTTGAACCAAAGCAAATAACATTCAACGAAGCGAAGTACTCGGGGAGCAGCACCAGCCACTGTACCCTGCGTGTACCAGCTACTCGATTAGCCAAATCGTTCAGAAAATGATACCGTTCTCTTTGTTCTACTTAACGTTACCATAAACTTAATGGGCAACCAGTAGTCTCTCCTATTGTGTATCCAACGCCAACGACTATATTAACGCTCATCGTGCTGATGCAGTCATTTTCGGGAATTAGTCTCTTCCGATTGGGCGATCTTGTCAATCTTGATTAAAAAAAAAAAAAACGTTCTATTTATGCGATGACGACGTATCTAGAATTTAACATCGAATTACCCGACCAAATTACTCGCGGGCTACGGACTAATAATAATTTTCACTTCCATCATCGTAATTCAAATCCGTAGGGCAGTTACAGCGACGTTACGATCACCCGTAAATGCGTGGGACTAATAATTATCAAAATTTATCGTCCTATTTCTATTTCGAGACTCAAATTTCTGCAGAGATATTATGGAGAGGTTAATTTTAAAGGTCGATATACACATGACACGTTGTAAATTAGCCAATTTTTATTCATCCGACCCAATTGTAGGACGTAAAATTGCGTAATTTATGATCACACTAAAGATTGTGTTGGATGCATCGAGGTGCTATTTACAATTCCATAAAATTGTATAATTATGAATCTAGAATATAAAAGAGTCGAATCAGAGGTGAAATTTCCTCATTTTCGATCAAGACTGTGAGAATTCGAATTCACAGCTGTATGTGGGTCATGTACGTATCCGGGGTAATCGAATATCTATAATTTCATCCTCGGGATCTAATTCTGCCATTACCTCATCCGTTCGTGTGGGAATAACACGTGGGGTTAAAAGCAACGTTGAATATACGAGTTATAAAGCTCTTTTAGAGAGAAGAATGATGCGTTATCAATGATCATACCACAGAGAAGTTACATTCTGAGTGAATGATAAAACACGAAAAGCCATCGTCGAATGTCAATGAATTTAATTTGTATTTCTGTGTGCTTTCGCTGTACGACAAAGAAAACAAAAAGACTTTCAAACGGGAATGTAATCTGAACGCGTTGACTGATCTTCAAAAGCTTTTTCTCTCTGAAAGGAAGATAGATGGACTTTAATTCCATGTTTATCAAGTCAAAAAATGATCATTCGCCGCTAAAGAGATACGCGCTCTACAAAGAACGAGATTCGTACGGGTGCCATTTCCAATCAAAATGCGAATACTTTCAGATTCTGGTCAGGATATTGGATTCGCCTATTCGAATCCTGCGAATCTGAGTTCAGGTTCGTTATCATCGTGCAGCAGCCCGAAAAACCTTTGAAGTTCCGGTGTTCCATTCTTAAGATATCATCATTTGTAATTATAATTTTCGGGAATTTTGTTATCCTGCGTTTTGAAGTTCTTAACCAAATTTTCGCTAATTGTCACAAACAGAAGTCTTCCCATTGATTTATGCACGGTCCGGATCGATCGGCCTCCATTCCCGGACTTGTATTTATCTCTTTCCGTTGACTTTCGGAGCTACCGCAAATCAACCCTGCTCCGATGTGGTCGACCCGTGTGGCTGAGGGGTAATTCCCTCCTGGTATGGTGTACGGTTTGATTTCAATCGTAAATTACGTAAAAAGCCTCCCCGTGAATATGTCTAACCTAACGTACACGAATGTTGCGAGAGTGAAGGTGTAAAGCCGAGTGTACCGCCTATTGTAAATAATCTCGGTATATCCCGAGGTATTAGGGCCTCTAGACCTCGCGATATAATCCCTCGCTCCGAGTGAAATAAAACGAAAATGAAAATTATACGCGGCCTCGTTCGGCGTGAAAGGAGCAATGGGCAGCGTCGCGAGGGGCTGGAAGTTGGAAGCTGGAAGCTGGAAGCTCGAGGGTAGAGGGTGGAGTGTCGGAGAGCTTAGTCGCAGCAGAAGTTAGGCGCCTCTGTCCGGTTGAGATAATTATGTGAGTTGCAGGGTTCGTACAGTAGCACACAGAGGTGGAGAATGGGATATGGTTAAACCTGTACCTGAACCGTGCCTTCCCTCTGTTTCGCGGAGCACAGCGCCCAGAGACCGGCCAAATTACTTACTATATCGTAGTTATACTCAGAATGGTCGTGGTCTGGGGCGAACCTCTCGACGTGTCCCTCTTTGCAAACTACTCAGTTTACGTTGAGGGATTAGCTACGTCTTTCTCCATGTGAATCAACAATGCTTTGCGGGATACTCGCTGTCCCCTATCTATCGAAGATTTATTCACACCGGTCCTAATATCGTAGTGGCGGTACTTGGATTTGAATCGATACCGTCCCAAGTCTCCAACGATCCATGAAATAACAGGATTAACATAGTTTGGACACAAACTTTGATGTCCAATGTCTACTGATTGTTATAACACGTAATTTTTATGTACAATTGTCCGAAAAATGTGTAGATGAAACCTTGCTGACCTTGCGATGCTGATTGGTCAAGTAAAAAAAAATTATGTATGTATACAGAGTATTTTTTTAACGAAGACAGACTATCAAACGTTATTCTTGGGTGTTTTTGTCCGTATAATAACGAGGTAACAAAGGGTGTAGGCGGAGTAGAGTTCTGTATAATAATATTTATATTATCATCATTGTGTGAAAAATACGAAGAGAAGAGAATCCCCCGTTTGTTTTCATACCGCACGCACACATTGGCGAGATTTCAGTAAATATTCTCAATTTAATACTCGTGTGGAATAATATTCCGCTGGTATTTCAGTATATTTGTATGAAAATAAAAGATAGAAATGAGAAAAAATGTCTTAGAAAAACGAAGAGTTACATTGCCCGAAGGCATCATTAACGTATCCTTTCTTACGATATTTTTATTGTATCTCTTTTCTCCTCATTCATTCAAAATTTTTCTTAATATAATAATTTATTGTATTTTTCATCGTCTAATTAATCTTTACCCTCGAGGTAAAGTTTTTTTAAATAAAATAAATTCACGTTCTGCGACCTCAAGAAAACTTTCTTCTCATACCAACATCTCAGCTATATTTCGATACAACCGGGTCTCCGGGGCACCGTAAATCGATATAAAACGATATTTACTTTTTACCTTTTTACACAATACGTATATACTCTGTAAATAAACTTTTGTGGAAATATCTGCATCTTAAATCGGAAAGAATGACTGATTTCATAAGTATTATTACGATATCACAAACGGAATGGGCGCTGGAAGAATGTAAGTCGCATATTTTAATGAGAATAAAAAACAAAATGAAAGAACGATTATTAATTAAACTTTGCCTCAATCAAATTGGGAGACTGCCTGGTTTCTTATTCGTTTTCATTCGGGCCGATTATTCGATTATATCCGTTTTGTTCGCAATTGTTGTAGTTGTTGCAAGGTTGCAAAGTTGTCAAAACATGCGATTGGCACTTTAGCGAGAGAATAAAATCGTTGTTTTTGCATGAAAGCGTGAAAGCGTTTTTCGCCAAAACGTTGTGAAACGCGAACGCTCCCACCGCAAATCCCTTTTAACTCGTATGTGACCTTTTCAGCTATATACACAAAGAAAAATAAGATAACACTGACGATTTTTTAAAATCACGATCATAACTTTTGTCAATGTACCAGAATCGTGGTAACGATTGTTCAACTGTTACATTTCCAACAGCAGTACAGAACGTTATTAAAAAAAAGTCAAATTTTTAACACCTTGATACGTGACACACGTCGTGACATCCACCGCACACGCCGTTATGATGTACTTTTTGCAATAATGCAATAGTCTGAATTATGACAGCAATGCAATAATGCATTTTACTGCATGTCACTCATTCAAATCCCACGCGTCACACGATAGGTTTATCACTTGAGAAAAAGGCAGACACCAGACTTCATAGATCTCGAAAGATTTCACAATAACTCCACAGGACTTCATAGACTTCGTGGGATCTCATCATACTTCATAGGAATTCCGGGGCTTTAAAGATTCTGAAGGATTTCATGAAACTTTATCGAGTGGCATGACACTTAACGATGCTTTGGGGAACTTTATGCAACCTTTTGGGACTTCGCAGAACTTTGTAGGACTTCGTGAGACTTCGTCGGACTTCATATTTCATAAAACTTGAGGGAATACATGTCATGACACTGTACTTGTGGAACTTTTCGGGACTTTGTAGGACTTCGTGTGATCTTATCGGACTTTGGAAGATCGCAATGACTTCATGATGAGTCCAAACCCCAAGGATTATATAATATATGACCCCTCGGTGTGACATAATCTTCTACCTTATTCGTTTGTTAAATCGCTTCACTTCACTTCCTGTTCTGACTGTTTGAAATTTGTCATCAGCCCTTATTGTTTCTCAGGACCGAAAACCTGGTTACCGCTAGAATAGATTCTGCATAACCAATGTGGTACAACTATCCTGAGTACAAGGGGGGTGGAAGGGACGGTTTGGTTTAGCCCCGAAGTAATAACAGTGACTTGAGAAGTTAGTTTCGGGCTTTACTCCTTTGTCCACTCAAAATTCATGGACCTGACGTCCGTTAGCGCAGCTGTATCACATATTGCACTTGTACCTATACTTCGGGAATAATACAGTCTTGATATAGTGCCGGCAATATACACGAATAATCTATATCGCGTCTGGGTGTGTGGAGAATTTCAGCCATTATGATATCGATATAGCATCCTACTGCAAATGCAGCTCTATGCAGCTGTGTGCACCCCGTGTTTGATCGTGCGTTCATAACGAGTCACCTCGAGACCATGAAACGGTTAAATCTTAACGCCATTGTGATGCTGACCAATGATACCAAAGTACTCGTAAATTCCGGTGGCCATAACCAAGGGATTCACCGAGCCGCTATTACCTTGTTGAAATAGCGAATTACTCCGATCGCAATCGCTTTTTCTAAAAAACCCAACGAACTACATTTTTTGGCTCTAGAAAGTGAACAGATCAGAAGTCGACGTAAAATCGTAGTCAAATTGATTCTTCTTCTGGATTACATAAGGGAAAAAAATCTTGGGAATAAACCAGCGCGTTTGGATTTTGTTCAGGTTTTGAATTGGGCTCGTATTCCGAGTCAACCTGTAGAATGAGTAATCATAAAGGACTCGTGAAAGGACAAACGTCTATGTCAACTATTTCCATTAAACTATAGAGATGTTATGGAGATGTGGTATCTGCTATCTGCCAAGCCCTCATGCACTTTGTCCGCTCTATTATCCTCTGTGCATGTTCTATTTCACACGGCATAGATATATTCGCGAGGTTACCTTTGACCGGACATCAATTGTTGAATTTATATCAATTTCTATGCTCGAGGTACTTCAGGGGTTAAGTATCAAGGAAATGATAACCTACTCCCTTATTAGAACAACTCGCGTTAAGAATAACTATTTTTCGGTACAGTGAGAGAAAAGAGCACATGCGGACTTTGAAATCACTAAGTGACGACATCGGATGTGAGCGATTCGTCAGATTAACAAAGTCCAGTCAATCGCCTCCATCTTGTTTACAATTGTGACCGGAGGTGGAATTGAAGGAAGTTTGAAATGTATTCAGGAAACGAAGCCGGTCTTCAATTTGATTTTCAATTTTTTTCCTGTTTCGAACAATATATTCAGAAAACAATTGTGATCCGAGTTTGTAGAACCAATCGAAAATCGGTTGCGATTGGCAGAATTTTGATTCATAGAGAATCGAATCGGATCCTAGCCTAGTGGCGCCATCGAGCGTGAGCAATACGTCATTGCAAGCTCCACACCCTCGGATATCGCTCACTTTCCGCACCAACCCCAGGATCTACGATTTTTCCTTTTTTTTTCACGTGTAAAAATTGATCCTATTCGTAATTTATTTTTTTCTTTGTTCAAGGAATTGTTTTGACTGTTTGTCTGCACCCTGATAATTCATTAGGCCGTCGCGTTGTAGCCGCAGAGATGAAAGCGTCGTGCCGAAGATAAGATAACCAGCTGTTGAATTACTGTCGTCAAACTCTGAAAGCAGGCTTTTATCTCTAATTAGATATCGTGTGGAGTGAATGCGATTGTCAGTATTTCGTCGATCGTTGATGTCGTGATACGTTATCAATGATCGGCCGCCACCACACGTTGTGTGGGTGCTCTTTTCTCTCCATTCCATCCCTGCTTTGTGAAATGTCAAATTCTTCGTTCGATATGATCAGACCGTTGCGTTGTCAGGGTGTTTCTACGTTCGATCATTAAGTTGAACGCCGCGGGTGTCTCCCGGATTTGGCATTCTGGGATCAGGTTTGAAATTTCTTGTCCCCTTTGACGAGATAGGAATTCGAGTTTCCACGGCATTTATATTACAAGGAAGAAGTTCGTTCTGATTATTAATTTCATCCCCAAAACTCCGGTTGTTGAAGCACTAAGACAGCTGAAACACGGCTCTGTCCCGTTTCTACAAAACTTTACGAAATCCTCAGAGGCAGATATCAGCCGATTCGTCAATACCTGAGTCATCAAAAAATTGACTAAATTCAGAGAGCACAAGAAAGATGAGATGTGAAGGTGCATGAGCATACTCTGTACAACGTGTGGTGAAAGCTTGTGGGGTAGAAAACTTTCCGAACAATATCAACGGGGAAAATATCTCAGAATATTTTCTCTCATTCAATTTGAAAAGTTTTTCCAGAAAATTATTCCTCTTCGGTTCACTATTTGCTACGTGATATGATACATACGCCGGTATTCTCTCCAACTTTTCTTAGTCCGGAAAATTTAATTATAGGATTTCATAATCTCACGATTTACATTATACCTACACTAACGATAAGACCGGGAGTATAAATTCTCTAATTAAATATTATCATCTCGTACAATTTCACCGCAGAATTTGAAAATTTCGATGCAGACAGACGAGAGTGGACAGAGAGAAACTGCGGTGGGGTGTAGAGGGTTAAATCGGGGAGGTATATATGGAAGCTCTGTGAGCCGGTAACGTACATTTCCCACGAGGAATCCGGAAGCCTGGGTATAAGACCGGAGTCCTTACTTACCGATTGATACCCAATTTCCATCGAGTTTAGCCCCTATCGAGGGATCATTGCACAAGATCTGAAGGAGGGGTATCAATTTCAAATAAATTCAATAAAATCAAGTAGGGGTAGGTAAGGACGATATCAAATATGTGAAGCTGCTAGACGAGTCGTTCCACCAAATCCCATCGGACTTATGGAATCGAAAGGCTGCGAAAGCTCTCCGTTATTTTTACCGTACTAAACAAACCATTTTTAACGTAATTTCGTAGCGTATTTTTTCACGGACGTTGATGAGAAACAATGGATTCAACGAGGAACGAAAGCAGCGTTCGATATCTGCTCTGATTTACGGACGGTTTACAATTGAAAGCGATTTCCGCCTGGACCGCGGTGCCAACCGTCACGCAGTTTTACAATTGCAAATTCTAACTGCCCCGTTACTTTCGTTTTATATTCTACGATATTATCGTTACCGAAACGAGGCTTGGAACTACTACGCAACCCGGCCTCTGGGTTGCAGATGTTTTGCTGAACTGAGGCAAAGATACAGGCTCTGATTAATCCTGCTGGTCAATTACAAGTTTGCTGAAACGTTTCTACTTCTTTGACCAGCGCAAGTTTCTTTAGAATATGAAAAAAAAATGTGGTAGGCAGTATTTATTAGATAATTAGTTGTTTAAAACTTTTCTGGAATGGTGAAACGGTGGTATCTGGTAGCTTAATATTTCTCCCATAAAGTTAGAGTAGATTTTCATAAGAATGCGACGGCAATTCCATGGGATTATAATAACCAACACCGGTTCTTGTTATTCCCCGGTGAGAGAGTAACTGGGGTGAAACTAATTTTAAGCCGCAAGACAGAAGTCGACTTTAATAGCTGTCCAAAGTTACAAACGGTTTCCCAGTTCATCCCCTTCCCCGGTATTACCCCCGACCATCGATATCTCGGCGTCTCGAGTTTTATCAAAGAATGAAATAAGTCGATTGAATAAGCTCCTTTTGTCGGCAGAACCTTCCCCAGCAACTGATGGATGCTATGGTTGAAAATTTCTTCCGTTGAACAGAAAAACTAACCAAACTATGCGAAGCTATGATAAGCTAGCCTCAGGCACATGTTCAAGTGACACAATGTACCCTTAAGTGGCAATTTCGAGTGAATCGCCAAAAATGTTTGAAACAATTTCGTTAAACGAAACGCTGTCGTAAGTAGTTTCAGACCTTCGGTATAACTTCGTAGCACAAATTCCAATGTCACTTTTCGAAAATCCCCAAGTTAATTTTCACTCACCGAGCTAAACTCCATGACTTTGAGAAGCCACAGCGTCAGAGCCATGTTGAGGATGACCATCACGACGAGGGCGAGCACCAACGAGTAAAGACACCGTTTTCTCCATCCGTAAACACCTAATCTGAACCCAGTGCAATTTGTGGTCGATTCATTACTCCTCGTACTCGTCGGCGCCGACGGACCAGCGGCTGATGGTGAAACTGAATGACGAGCCGAGTTGTTTGAGGTAACCGGTTCTTCCGACCAGTCTACCTGTCCCCTCTGCATTCTGTAATAAAAAATGTAAAATAAAAAATAGAGTCATTCGATTCAGAAAAGGTAAAAATGGAAGATTTTTTTTTTCATGTCCAGTACGGAGGTGTAATATGTATACTCGTTGGCAAATTAGTGGTGGCAGGTTCAAGAAATAGTGGCTAGTTAACGCCAGCACAGCAGATGGAAAACTTATGCAAAGCTTAATGGTTCGCCGCAAAATGCCTGACATAACTTTCGTCCTAATCCCTGCCTGCCCATAGCAACAGGAACTGGAGGCGGCCATACCGATTGTTTTTATTTTCTCATAGCAAGAGCCCGGCTAGAGGGTGAAATATTCAGGGTGGCTCGTTTTAGCAGGAGGGTAATTATACCCTTAAAAAGCTTTCGTCGCAAAATTAAAAGCTCGAAGATAGATCCTCCGTTCCGGTAGAAGTTATGAGCGAGGAGGAGAAGAGATCTTTGAGGTAGGAGGATAGGAAGAGGATGGAAAATTGAAGAAGGAAGTCTGTCTGCCCCCGCGGTAGTCTTCCAAGGCTTCTCTTTAATGAAAGCCTTTAATCCAAAGGCTTTTCGGATTCCAGCACGATTCTCGATATCAATTTCTGAAGGGGCGTCGAAGTAAAGGAATAGTCAAATAACACAAGAATGAGGGTACGAGGAACGGAACGCGTTCCTAGACTTATTGACCCGTATATCGATCAGATTACATATTGATATCGATTTCCAATAAGCCAATTTCGTTCCATTCATTTATCCTAATCATTATTTCAGACCTCTTCGCATTATTTCAGTTAATACTGTCCGAATTGACTTGAGGTTCTTGACGCGTTGGGCGCTTGAACCAATTAAGTACAAGAAGCACTCCTTGGCAGGTACTAAGTCAACTAAGTTACTCGAGAAGGCAACTCAATCTGTGGCCACTTTGCTTGATTACCTCACCTCACCTCGATTCTTATTCTTTAATTCTCGTCTCCAGTCGCTTCCAACTCGTCCAGTTTGCAATACCAAGATTTGAAAAACTACGACAAATAATTAATGAACTCTACTGTTTCTCAGAGTTTCTCCTCAGATTTCCTCAAAAATGGACACAAAAATTCATTTCTTTTTTTCTCGTTTCTACACGGTGAAGGGCTCATTTCGAGAGCCTAACAAATGTCTCGAGTGATTTATCATCAATGATACAACTCGTTATACGTTTTCGAAAATACATCACATTGTGCAGAGTTGAGCCATGATTTTTTATTTGATTCCGTAACCTTATCGAAGAGACAATAATTCACTCCTAATCTGTGTCGAATCAAGAAAATACGAATATGCAGTCAATGAAGTCATCCAGAAAACTTTCCAGTACATCCCCTCAAAAAGATCAATATGAATTGGAGTTAACAATTTCTCTTCAAACTGTGATTTTCGTTTCAGGAAATATCGTATTTTTCGTATTTCTGAAATCTGAACCCCACCCCTGACAGAGTGGATTGGTGGTCGCGGTTTGTCCGCTAAATATTTCAGGCTCCGTAGGGTCTGATTCCCGGTGGGACACAACCAACAGATTAGTGGCATCGGTGACCTGATATAACTGCACAGATTGAAGTCCCGAATTCCTCATACCGATCCTGAGTCCTTCCTGGAGTCTCTTCAAAATCGTCGCAGCTTCGATTTCTTCCACTTTTTTTTTCATCATCATTGAAAGACATCCGGAACTAACGGAGTCAATTATTTATCGGGTAAGCAAGTGTTCGAGCTTTGCGCAACTGATCGGTTGGTTACCACAGAAGACCGCAGCTCGGTGGTATCCTATGTGTACCAGGGTTCGGATCGGGAATGGTATGAGGGAACGTGGCCGAGCCACAGAGGCCAAACATAGTTCAACTCGAATTACCGCTAATAGAGTCGTTCGTCATACCTAGAACGGCCTCTACCACTTCTCTTGCGTTAAATTGCTCGGTAATTTCAGTGAAAAATGCGATGATTAGAGTCCGTCTCTATTAGCCCATTCGAACCGTCGCGTTATTCCAATGGGCACACATGGGATTCAATTACGAGAACTTTCCTGTACGTCCAGTGGTCAAGGATTTCCAGGATGTCCTCGGTAGCTCGAGAGTCGAGTAAATCGTTCGGAGGCCAGGCATTAGGGGTTCGGATATTTCCCAGGGGGGTAAAATTCTTCGAGTATGTGAACGGTGGTCAGTTATTGGCTACATGATTCAATCAAAAGATCAAACGCTGATTCCCCCGGGTGGTAAAACCTGTTGAGACGATTGTCAGGCGCGACGTTTTTCCTCCCCTGATCCAAGCGGTGGACAATAAAACTGCCTTAAAATAATATAGAAACAAAAAAAGGAAGGAAACGAGAAAAGGTATCGGTTCATGTTTTCTTCAGAAATCAAGCTTGCTTGGCTCGACCCTCCCCCGGGAAATGAATGCTTTTTCTCGTGCTAAATCTGGGAACAACGGTTTTTTATTCTTCAGATTTTCTTTTCAACTTGGCTACTGCATCTTCGATCAGAAGAAAACAGGCTCATATTTTATTATTGATGACATCGACAACGTTGTGTCCAATAATTGAACAGATCCAGCTGATCAATAAAGGTATATACTTTTTTTATTCTGTTCACGGTTCGCAGGCTATAAATCGGAAACATGACGGATAGATGCTATGAATGATTTTGCGATAACGTAGTTTTTAATTATCGCGAGAACCGCATCGACCAGGATAATTGATATAACGCAATTTGTTAAATGATTCACGGTAGAGCGAGTGGTAATGAAAGTTGAATTAACAGAAGCGATTATTAGCTATAGAGGGCAACGAAAATGGCACTGAATTGATAAAATCAAATTTTTGATCGTCGAGGCGGAAAATTTTAATCCAAATTCACGCTCTTCGACTTCGTATGTAGAATAAATAAAAATCGCGCACATTCGGTTCGTTCACGTAGTTAAAATTATGCGATCACAGACTTTTATCAGTCAGTAAAAAAAAAACGCTTATTTTTATCAGCATTGACAAAGTCATTTGGTCTTATCGCGTTTTCAAATAGGTTTTTTAACAACGTGCAAGTCTATGACTTTATTGAAAAATGTTAAATAGGAGGGACGATTTTGATGTATCCGATCGAAACGGAAATCAACGTCGATTATTATCGGTTTCCATGAAAATCGAAAAGCACTAAGTTTAGTAAAGTCGGTGAGAGACTCAATTCCGCAATACCGTATTCGCGGCTTTTCAAAACTCTATTGGCGAGAGTTGGATAGAAATTTCGCAAATCGAATTATATCCGATATCAGCTCTCGTCGTCGTGTATCGAATATCCGTATAACGTATCGTAATATGAATATACATGCATATTTTCCAGATACCAAGAATCCTCGGAATAGTAAATTCAAGTTATCTAAGAAGGAGATGTGGGAAATGGTATTCTCAAAATTTCACATCTTCCTTACGTAACACGATCATAAACCACTAATCGTATATTCCATTGGATACATTCAATCACGTTTTATATTATTGCACGGATAGCGCACGATGTGAAAGCGATTTATTCCCAAAAAGGCGGTATCAAGTGATTGAAAAATATCATTTCACTAATTATCGTATATTCTGCGTGCGGAATCACAATGCTATTGTGTAATCTCGTATTACCCGAGTTGCCCTAGAGCCAAATGCGTACCAACAACTTTTGGCTACTCGAGTACATTAAACTCTTACTTTGGCTGGCTACCAAAATATCAGTCGGTGATATTAGGCATTTCGAGATTCTCAGATACCGGCCATTCGGAGTTAATCGTTAGACCGTCTTCAATTTAGGTCTCGAGTTTTGGGTAAACTGTCTGTATTATTCCTCCGCAACGACTTATCATCTAAATGTAAATTTATCAGGACGTTTTTCGACAGAGCTTAACACTGATAGCCTCGAGCATGGGAATAACGCTAAAAGCTCAAACCGCGGGATGCCAAAATGACCAAATTTCCATCAATTATCCTCAATTTAGAAGGCACAGTTTGAATATTGAATGAGGATTAATTTTGAACAAGAATATCAGTCGTCTGATCAGGTTAGCTTCGTGCATAGGTGTGTCAGAATTTGATATCAACATTGCTATCATAAAAAATAATCCGATTTGAATGAATTTTTATGTTTTAAGAGTTTTGATTCTCGATTGATGAATGTAGAATCAGTTAATGACCGAAGAATTTATAATGACATGAATAAAAATTGCATGATTGTCTGTTTAGCGTTTATTAATCGTAGAAAATCCAAGATATATAATATTTACAATAATATCGGATAGTTTTCCGACCACCATTTTGGATTTTCCAATTATCAAATGAAATTCAAAGTTGGAAAATCCGAAAACCGTACCTAGATCAATTTTGATGTAGATTGAATGCTTTGATACTTGAAGTCCCATGGTGCAGTGATTGAATAATTTTCACATCCATTTACAGATTGTATGAATGAATGGTTAAGAATTCAGTTACGACCAGGGTTATTACCGTCATTATTATTATTCCATTAAAGTTTAATCTGACGTTTCTACCATCGGTGCGCAATCAGAGGGTCATTTAGTTAAACGTGAGCTTCTGGTGCAGCCTGTGACAGGTGGTACAGTGCTATTAAAGTTAAACTCGTTGTTTTTCATCTCGCCTTTATCTCTAGCGTTATTATGCTAAAGTAACGCAAAGACGAGACCAAAATAATAACTAAACTAACGGATTTAATGCATTCACTCACCGACGTTGGTTTACTCTTAACATATTTTATTGTTTCAGCCGCGTTATTTTACTACACAAGAATAATTAAAACGGACATTATACTCGAGAATTAAATGAAACCACGATTCGTCTTCTATTCCCATCGCAAGACCAGAGACAACCTCGACTAAAGTAATCTGTCAATTTTTTTCCATTTTCTTGGAAACAGAGATTTATTTTTTTATATTTTACTATCTGGCACTAAGATGCGTCCAGCGATTGAATATTCGAAATTTCACCCTTCGTTTGTGATGTTGAAATTAGACGAATCCGGGTATTGAGTTCCCCCAGATTCTTCCGTTTATCGTTCGAGGATTATTTTATCAACGCGATTGTGGTTACGTAGGTGTGTCGAAATTTCTATCCTTTGTCGATTTTCCAAATTTAAGAAAATTGCAATATCTAAGATATCTGACACGATATATTGTTCGGAATCGCGAACTTAGTGTCCACTCCAAATTTCATCCAAAAATATTCAGAATCGTCGGAGTTATTTGGCTGTACAGCAGAAACTATGAACTATGTAGGTACAACATACATGCAGTATGGCTTCGATTGATCGAAATTTCATAAAATGAGTCTGTATTTTTCAAATTCAAAGAATTCGAGTTACATAGGAATCAAATGTAATCTCGCAGGTAATTACCGGTCGTTAAGGTGAATGGATAGAAGAGGTTGAAACAAAGACGAAGACAAAGAGGTGCGAAAATCCCCCCGAGGAACGTAAAGCCAAATACGTTGAAGGTAGGTGTACGCATGGGGTAGGGTATGGTAAGACAAATCAGTTTAGAGGCTTTTGGAAAGACTGGGGTTGATCTCGTTACCGGCTCAACCCGAAGCTTAAGTACAGGCGTACCCTTTGGCTCCGTCCCTTGTCGTCCGGGGCGCCCTTCCACGTCGATTTCTGGATCCTGCGGCCTTCTTTACCTCCTTACAGAAAATAAGGGAAAAGGAAAGGAGCTGAGGACGGGGAAGGAGAAGGGGAACCCTTATAGTACAAACCCAATATTCTTGGCTGCTCTGCCCCACCAGCGAGCTTCACCTTTCTCGTTTCTCCCTTTACTTTCCCTATTTTGCCTCATCCTATACATTCGGGCTGAGACCTTATTTCATTTCGCCTGGAATTTATATTTTATGGGTAAAAGACCATTACCTTGTAGAGATAAATGACGCCCGTCTACCTACCACCGCGACCTGTTATTCCATTCAAAGCGATCATTCCTCTCCAGTCTACACGGGCATTGATACTAATTTTCTATTGTCGGTTGATCCCGATTGTTAACACGCTAATTTATGTCCTTAGGTCGATTCACCGAGTTGTCAAGCTCGGTTTAATTATTTCATTGTTAATCGTAGCACCATCTTTTGAAACATGAATTCCTACAGTTTCTCAATGGAAAGAAATAATAACCTTGATTTGTCGATGCGATCATGTTTCTAATCTAATCTAATCACTTTTGAAATTGTGAAAGCCGCGTTGATTGACATAAAATTTTATGACTACTGCTTTCTTGTAACTTTCAGTGACTCAAATGTTTCTATGAAAACAGAGGAACAGGAAGTTGACAGAACTCATTCAAAAGTGAAACACGGACTGTGATATTACAGGTAGATCCTGGGGTCGAAATCTGACACTGGCATCTACCGGAAATAGACATCCCCTGGCGTTTTATGTTGTCGATGTGACATCTCGAGTTGGGTAAGTGTGAATAGTGCAGGTTGGCTCCTATGCCGTGACCTGAAGCCCCCGAAGACTCTGAAATGGGTCAATTTTTCATACTGTACTCGGAAAGCTTTTGCAACTGTCTCTAAGACACATTGTATAGCGCTGATCATCCGAGTATCCGAACAAATGATTGCGGTTGTCGATTCGAGAGAGAACGAGATAGGGAGGGAGGGTTGAGGTGGTGAATTTGTATTCTCGTGAAAGCTCGTGTCCTTTAAGCGTGTAAACTTCTGCAGGCTTTCGCGCGGCGACCTTTTCGCCTCCATGCGAAACAGGGAAAAAAGCTTTTGACTTCCTCCCGACTTTGGGTGCGCCAGAGATTGATGTTGGGATCGGTCAATGGTCGTTGTGCTTCGGTGTACCTCCGTCCTCCGCGAAGTAGTAGAGGGTGGCGTGGCACGGCGGTGCTCCCTGGTGCTGCTCTGGATCTATGGGACCAGACGTAAAGGTGTTGGGGGTTTTTTCTGTGAACGGGAAGCTCGAGGGGACAGCGCGAGGTTGCCAAGGGTCGAGAGTAGGCGGGTGTATATATTTCAGAGGGTCACTGAAAGCCCTAAGTGGGTTACTCCGGTGCCCCGGTCTCCGAAGCGAGCGACTTTCGGCTCTTGACTCCTTCTGCCAGGAAGTTGGGGGATTCCTGGTGCCTATTTTCGAGGAAAGTGCGGGGTTCTCCTGGACCAGAAACGTCGATTATTAATGGAATAACAAAGATGAGGGGGTCGTGTGTCGAGGCCGGGACCCGAATCTGTGGCCTGAATGAACCGATAGGGGTGAAATAAAAAAAAATGACCGGATTTTTCAAGGTGTAGGAAATAAAGAAAACTGTCAGAGAGTGTGGCACACCAATAACGCGCCGATCGCGAGGTATCAGCTGCTGACTAAATTTGCAACAACAACAAAATTATGGATAAGAGGTAAACATTTCGCCATTCGAGTTGTTGAGAAAAAGGATATTGAATATTGATAGATTTTCCATAAATGTTTAAACATGAGGATCAGTTGAAAAATTGTAGGAATAGCATTTAAAATAAACCCTCAGATTATACGTCAAGCAGCAAGAATTCTAGAATTCATCAAACTTTTATCCTGAAGTCAGTAAATTATACTTTGATATGAACTTTGAAGAAAAAAATTATACGAGATTATTTCAAGCAGAAAAATTTAGAAAAGTCTGATAATCATCCTCAGAATGTTTCAGAATCTTTAGACTTGTAGAAAAATATTGAAGGATATAAATTATGCAATCGAGTAAATGAGGCTGAAGAGAAAATCAAAAGAAAAATTATGGTAATCTCAATATGTCACAACCAGTCAGTGGGTTTTGTTTTCAAAATATAAATTGAAACAATGCAGAGGTAACATTCCATTCCTATTTTCGTACTCATGTGTTAGAATATTCATCACTTTTCCTAGGATTTGAAGTCTGTTGGACAGCTCCGAAAGTTCAGAACTAAGTAACTCAAAAATTTGAGATCTAGATCTATTCCTGTACCGCAGGATATAATTATAATTGACAATGAGAGGTCTGATTATGAAATGCAGTTTCAAAACTGGATTCTTTCTCCTTTAATTTTCATTTGTTTTAACGAATATTTGAATTTGTTGAGATAAAAATGGAGAGTGACGCTCACGGGTCCATGGCCGGACATTCAACGCGAATGAGCAGGGGCATGAATAAATCCATCCGTCGATATCTCTTCGCTCGGATTAGTGTCTGCATTCACACCTTTCCCGGAAACCATCTCATAAATCCATTACGACTTGTTGTAAATCCAACCAGCCAACGATGCACAAATCTGGTGAAATCTCTTTTTCGGAAAAGTATTTACGCTCCTATCGGCACCGAGATTCTGTAAATATCCGATTTCCAAACATCAAAGTAGTTTTTTCTGGTGCAAAGACATTTGTTCATTTCAAACAAATGAAGTGTAAGAATCAATGGTAATTTCTTGACTCGATTTGATACCCTGTGCAGGATCACGACACAATTTTTTATTTGAAGATTTCACAGTTCTTGATAGTTACGTCCATGCATATGGTTATTGATTCATGATATATTTTACAGTTCTTTTGACGAAGAATAAAATTTGAAAAAGAAAAAACATTCGTAAAATTTGCAATTCAAGGCACCTCAACGAAATGCCTTTGCTCGTTGAGTTCTAGAAGTCATTCGATTGATTAGTAGAAGCTTGTGTGATGCACAATTCGGTGTATCTCTCATTCCGCGTGAGAAGTTATCTCCGATCCATGTTTGGGTTAACAATTTCACTCCCACAAGAGCTCAGCCGATGGTATTATCTGAGTATATATTCGGGTTTCAGTTTCAGAACATTAGTTTAGATAAAATGATACGAAAGCACCTACTGGCGGCTAAGTTTTGACGGATATCGAAACCCAGCATCGATCAGAATCGTGGCTGGCACGCAAATAGATCACAACGCGCTGATGAAAAGATCGTTTTCTCACACCCGGTCGCAAAATACCACTTTTGCGGGCGAAAGAGACTTTTTCTGCCCTAGGGCGCAAAATCCTGTTTTCCGCCCACTCACCCGGTCTGAAAAGAGGCATTTCTGCAGACCAGGTGATGAGAAAAACATCGTGTGCATCACGGGCGTAAGGCTATTTTGGCGAGTGTGCTCGCAGCAACTCGCCTTCGGCTCGTACCGCCAAAGGCACACTCGGAAAAATAGTACTTTCCGCCCTTGATACACAAATAACTATTAAAATTTCTCTAGTTCACCAGAAGCTCCACCAAGAGAATCAACCGGTCGAATTTTAATGAAATATCAAACGTTGTTCTTTTGCGAGAGTAATAACAGCCGCGGTCGGAGATATACCGAGGTCCCTTCAGCGGTCAATCCGTGTCCCATCGGAAATTTATTATTAAGGGATGGGGGTCGGAAACAGTTTACGACTTTCCACGGATTCAGGTCTCGCACATAACGCGTGTGTAAAG
Source organism: Euura saliciscinereae (assembly GCA_018420115.1). NCBI lineage: Eukaryota > Metazoa > Arthropoda > Insecta > Hymenoptera > Tenthredinidae > Euura > Euura saliciscinereae. The sequence continues at coordinate 73,676 of JAFFZH010015384.1, read as the reverse complement.
TGTAACTCGTACAAGGGAATCGTACGTGTCTCGGACGTTCAAGGATGATACAATTACACGGCACGTACTGTGGATTCATGGTGTCCGGTCCCCGAGAATACGCAACCCGCGCACACCATGAAAAAGCTGAAACAATTACTACCACTATTCGATTGTCGCAATCATCCTGATCTTTGACTCGTTGATATTCACCATTCGTATCACACTATTCTGTTTCTTTTTTCATTTTTATTACAACGCTCGTAGTAGGACACTCTGAATACCAGAGGCTACAGTAGAGCCACGTTATAATTCTACACTGTTGTAAATACAAAAGAGCACGAATGAACCGGTGTAATCCGCCAAAGGAAACGACCTACCCTCATTCAAAACTACGGTACACAATCGTCCCATTCTCTCGACATGACCATTTTTCATACCACTGAATTTCTGCAAGTGGTTATCATATCGTTTCATCAAATTCATCAAATTTTTCTGACGATACCAAAGCGAAAAATTCGCAGATCGCACAAAATCCGAGTCAGTGATTTGTTTTGGAATACTTTGATGCACTGACGTGACATAGCAAACTTTAATCTCATCTAGATCCGCGCCAACTCCATTAATCCAAAGCTTGCTCACGCTTGTCCAGAAGTAGGTAACGTTGAACAGATTGTGGTACAGTTTGCAAAGTGATGTGTGACTCCGTGGATTGAGTTTGGAGAAAATATAAGGGCAAGTTGTTACAATCGCACAGATATAATTGTGGATTAAAAAGCAGCGCGCGACAAGCAGCCTAATGATTACTCTCTACTTTCGGTCGAAACTTCTCCAGTTGGGAGATTCGGCTGAAGGGATGAAGAGAGTGGGCGAAAGAGACGGAGGATCGTGCAAAGCGACATCCGAGACGGAACTCAAACATTGGCATAGCCTCACACACAAAGTCAAACCGACTCAAAAGCAACTTTGTGGATACCCAGATATACGTACATAGATACAACCTGGTTATATTATCTAGTTACCCTGCACAGGGCTTACACCCCAAACAAACGGTCGGATAGAGAAGCCTCGAGTCAAGTAGTTCCAGCACCCTGCCAATCTGTCTTTCGGTCTGTATACGTGCGTATCTTGAGTTCGGATGACACCCTTGGGATTAGTTATGCCCCTTGAATTTGTCTATGCATCAGACTAGCCTCGATTTTGGAGAATTCGTCACTTTCCTTTTTCCCATCTTTATGGCATCGCACACATCTTCCAGCTACTCGCAAACGGCACGTGGTAACGAATGCTGGTAGAACTAAGAATTTACTACGTTGTAAACTTTCAAGAAACTTCGGTAATGCGCTAATTTGGCAGTTACTGGAACACGTATCCGTACTTCACGTAACGTTGAAATAGTGACCTTACATCCAAGGAAAAGTTTGATTACAGAGGTGATTCGGAGTTCATTCGCATCGCAAACTATCACCACCATTTATCGCATTTGATAGTTGCCTGCAGGTTTTCATTTTTCAAATACACTCGATCAACGATCACGAATCAATGCTCGTTTCTTTTTATCACTTTATTCCAATGGGTGGTGGTTGGTTAAAGTCGGGAGAAGCTGCATTCCGTATTCATTCGCTACCCCGTGATTTCAAACATCGCGATTCCTAACTACTCGGTGTTTATTGTTCCGGAAGTTATTTGGCACAAGAATCGTGGGGGATCGGAAATCTCTCGAGTATCATCAGACCAAATTTCATATTAGAACTTCTAAAATGAATATCAAAGTTGCTATAGTAGAAAAAGAACGTCAATGTGAAGCGAATTAACAGGCATCAACTGGTCAATGAAATTCGGACATCAATTGATTCGACTGGAACATAAAGACTGAATTATTTACCCCGCGACAAGTGATTGTCTATCTCTCAGAACGTCAGGCAAAGATAATTGGAGGAAAGTGGATGAGCTTTTTATCGATTTTCTGATTCCTCACGAGCTGGGGACGAATCGTACGAACTCTGCTCGCTCAACAAATTTTCTATCCCATTGTTTCACGTTTTTTCATAAAACCGTCAATTTCTTTTGTACAACTGTATCGATACGTATAATCCAATTTTTGGATCGTGAGAACAGGGAATAAGACGGGATGCGAACAATGGAACGATTTCGACCCCCAACTGTAATGCGAATAAACCCGAACAATCGATTCCCTGCATTCTCTAATGACAGGAAATAATGATCATTTAGTCAGTGAGTGGGAGAACGCGTTTCCAGATTCGAAATGCAATTAGCGTTAATGTGAATCGACATTGACATAATTTTTTAAAAATAAATTAGACGTACTAAATATCACTTTTTTTATCTATTCACCAAGATTTCCTCTTCCAGTCGTGAGATGGTTTGGCAAACTCTCTTGTCACGAATGAAGAAGGAGAGTACCGTACACCACCAGTATCTAATTTACTTAGAGATTATTATTCGTCTAATTAATTAAACGTAAACAGAATTATGAAGATTTAACTAAACCTCGGCCACATTTACCTCAGTGACGTCTCGTCAAAGCTACCATTGTCAATTGTACAATGTTACCGCATGCGTGGTACGACAGTAATCAGAAAGCTCTGTGCGTCGACAACGTCTGGTATTACTCCAAAAACTCAAAAGCTGCTTGAAAAAAAGAAATACTCCTCATTAACCTTAATACTATTGAATAAATTAATGATCACAATGTAACAACGGCTTCGCCCGAAGGGAAGTGGAATATCTCACTGATCACCGTATCGGACTACGGGGTGCATTTGTATTCGTACTGTGGTAAAGCAGCGGTAGTGGAAGCTGGTAGACAGTGGGTACCCGCACAGACTCCACTCGTAGGCAACCCCGTGACCCGTTTCTTGTTAAATTACTCGACAAATATGTATGTTCACGTATACGAAAGCGACATTACACAATACACTTGAAACGGATTTAATTAGTTAGCAACGAGTCACTGCAACTGTGTCCCTCTGCCGTCTAGCTTTACTCTTCGAGAATTTCATTTGAACCTATCTTAATGTACAGAGGATTGCCGATCACTTTTTTTTCTAGAAAAATATATTTCATCCCTAAGACCAGCTCGACGTCTTGGCTTCAATTCAGTCCACTTTACTTCTTCGACAAATAAAAAACTTGAACAATGAACTGTTACTTTGACGTCATTGTTATATGAGACATCGCATAAAATTTGGTATGCTACAATTTTTTGAATTGTTTATTTTGACTTTGACATCAGATATGAAAAACTAAAAATGGCGGTCAAAAACGGCGGCAACGAAAGAGGTCCAAAAATCGTTCGATTCTTTTAATCAATGAATGCAAGACAGGAGATCAATACCAGAAATTCATAATTTTTCGTGGATCTTTTCCACGTTTTAAACCGAGTATACCAGCCGGAAGCTCTAAGTTTCCAAACTTGGTAGGACCAAACTCAAAGACAGGGCGTTCGACCGTGGTATGAAAATGATACCGATAAATCGGTAGATTCGTATTTGAATTCGTAAACCTATGGTAGGCGACTGACTGACTTTGGCTCGGTTTGAGTTGGGGGAAGTAATAAGTTAGGTTAGCGTGACATGGCGTGGCGTGAGCTTGGTATATATGTATATGTACAGAGAAACGCGTCAGCCTGTGAAAACTCGGAGCCACACCGTAGGTGTACGAGTGGGGTAGAATAGAGTCGACACACGAGGGGTTAACTCTTGGAGTGGTAAACGCAGTTTGGTTTCATCCCCCTACCCCATCCCTAGATTCGAACTAAACTTTGTTTGTCACCAACGTAGTCCTGCTGTCTATTGTCTCTACGTGATAACACATTCTCTGTTATATAATCTGCCCCGGATAACTGTTACACTTTTTACTCACTTCACACGTGAACCTCATACGTGATCGACTCACGAGATAAAAACATTTCGAATGCTCCAGAGTCTTGAAAATTAAATTAGGTAAATTTCTTGGCAATCAAGTTTTTTAAAGAAAAACTCTTGTCTATTCTCTGCACACTGTCTAAACTTTAGAACACTAAGAAAAAAAAATCTAGGGTTTAATAGAATTTTTCATTCAATTTAGTGCCGCTATGAAGCGTTGGTGACTTTCTTGTAATAGGTAAGAGGGTCTGATATGAGCCGCCTCTGCGGGGGCTGGGTAAGTTTTTATTTTTTTTTCATATATATATATATATAGAGAAGATATTAGCCGTAGTTGGTTGTTGCAGGGTAGCATATAGCACAGCGCGGGTGAAAATTGAAACATCGTATCGACTTTGCTCAAAGCTCAAGCTTGCGAGCGGGGTAGTTTTAGCCCTATCTCGGCTCACCACTCTTTCCACACGATTTTTAGATACAAAGACTCAATTTCCCTCGTCCACGGTATACCGGCTTAAAGAGCGATAAAAAAATTGAGAAAAATAGTGCAGCAGATCCTCGAAGACAAGATTACCTACGTAAATTTCAGCCACCGCCGCCGTAAGACTCAAAATACCAAGATTAAATCATTTTTTTCACTCTTACATCAAAGTTTTGAGAATTTTGGGATCAATTTTTGTAAAAATTTATCAGAAGACATCAATTCATCCACTATGTAAAATTCGGGTGAAAAAAGCGGGTCTTGCAAACGATATAGTACATTTTTCTGGCATTGAACTAGAGACAGAGAGTTTTGACGTTACAACTAAACGTTGAGGAGTATGTAACAAATGTAACCTTAACCAACTGATTATTTTAAATTAACGCTGTGTTGGATAGAATGAAGGGATCCATGAATATCGTCTGCAAGCACTCAATTTTTTTGAAACTCTGAAGGCAAAGTTGTGTACTCAAATATCGTCACTTCAAAGAATACATTTCTGTATCGTTTACACGATTGTTCATTTACGAATAAATTGATATACTATCTGGGGAAAAATTACCGACAATAATTGATAAAAATAATCGAGGGGGAAATAGATCCTTGAATTGACGTGTCAATAGTCCGTGAATTAATTCGTAATTCACTGAATTAACGAGAATTACTTGAATTAATGAGAATTACCTGAATTGAAAGTGAATTACTTGAATTAACAATGAATTACGTGAATTAATGAGAATTATCTGAATTAAAAGTGAATTACTTGAATTAACGAGAATTACCTGAATTAACAGTGAATTACGTCAAATTAACAGTGAATTACTTGAATGACTTGAAAAAAACCCAGCGAATTACATTGAATTACAGTGAATTACTTGAATTAACAGTGAATTACTTGAAGTAATGAGAATTATCTGAATTGGAAGTGAATTACTTGAATTAACGAGAATTACCTGAATTAACCGTGATTACATCGAATTAAGTTGAATTACATTGAATTAAGTTGAATTACATTGAATTAAGTTGAATTACATTGAATTACTCTGAGTTCTTCTGAATTAAATGAATTATTTTGAATTGAATGAATTATTCTGAATTGAATGAATTATTCTTAATTATTTCAACCCAAGAATTGATGTGTCACTCAAATTTCGAGTTATTTCCCCCTCCAAAATAATAAGGCATTATTTCGAATATACGAAAGAGAAAGAAAAAAGTTCACCAGCTGAGTTTTTGCACAAAAGTGGATGGTATTTGGGGTAGATGAGCCAGAGGCGAAGAGAGAGAGGCTGGTATCTCGAGGACTGTGAAGACCAATTTGTTAGAAACTCTCCGCAAGCCAGACACAATATAAAGATGGTAACAATAGATAGAGGAAAAGTTGTATCAGTATAGAAATTCGGGATATTCGTTACTATTTCGTGGTAGTCTACCAGGCAGTTTGGATAAAAGTTCATTTTCAAATAAATGCGATTCAACGTGAGCTTTCGCTCCGTGGATGAAATCTCTCGTGCTAAATGAAATGGATGAAATTCCAACAGCTACGTATAGCCATGCGACGGAGTTCCGGAATACCGGAGTACACAAACTACGACCAACGGACTCCTCCCGTCGTCTATCATGGACAATAGACACGGTCTCGTCAAAATAATGGTACCATGTTGACCAGACGGCAGAAAAAAAAAGTTTAACGGATACGTATTCCGTTATTAGTTATACTTTTGGTAACTCGTCGACACGCAGAATTGAACAGAGCATAATAACCAAACTCAACCGAAATGATTTTCGATTTGAAAACTGGTAGCTCGAAGCCGGGGGAATTTGACCGAGGTTTCATACGGAAATTCCTAGGTATCTTGAATTTTCTATGCAATACCGCACTAGTCAAAGAGCAGTGTGTCGTGACTGCACTGTTATTAGGTTACAAGCCATTCCAACCGAGCTACAAGGGCTGTAACATCGATCCAAAAAACAAAGAAAAACAAAAAAAAACAATACCATCACGGTTGGTATTTGCTTAATAAAATGCATCTAAGGCGGGGTCTTCAAGTGGGCAAAGCTCCTCTGTACCCGACCAGGAACACCAGGAATCTCTTTATAATCTGATACCGAGTTCTTACTCCTTTCAAGACATCCTCTTTTAACCACTACTTTTCCCTTTACCACCGATCTTGGTTGGGTCGAATTTTCCATGGATGTCGATGGCCAGCGATCCTTCTTATCGGACCGAAGAACGCTCGCTGAAGGTCGATTCTGCGTTGCTTGTGAAATTACTCAGATCAAAGATTTTCTTCTTCTTTTCAGTCGGCGTTATGCTATGGCGTTTATGCGTCCACTTGGTAATTGGACTATTCGGTCTTACGAAAATAATCATTCCTTACGGCATGGCATGTAATAAAGGAGCTTAGGTTGGAAATTAAATTTAACGCTAGTAGCTGGTATAAAAATCTTTCTTATGTCTGTCACATGTATTTTTTCTTTCCAAATTGGGCTCTGGCTGTAGGTTCCCTAACGAAGTCAGGGTCTGCGGGGTACTTCGCGGTTTATGATTACGATAAAAGGTGACCCCAAAAAAGTTACATCGTGGTTCTCGACAGAAATTTCATTCCTTATTGTAATGACGAAAAACATTCAGTCTTACACGTATTTCAGATCATTGAACACGAGCGTTTCGCTATACAAATACCATGGCACTTGATTCTTGGAGAAACTGTCTGAACTACGTATTAAAACCGTTCATGTGACGATTGATATCTGCGCGCAGAAACGACTAGGACAGCGTTTCATTAATTCATAATCTGGACACAAAAGCAGATGCAGCTGGACACAAAAGCAGATTTAGTCAATTAGTACTTCGTCATCTTGATCAAAGCACGAAGTTGTTGGTAGGTATATTCTTAAGAAAATATAGAAAACTGATCTTCTTTTCACAGAATTGTTTCAGCCGGCTTATCAAATTTGACTAATTATGACCTAATTACTGAGTTAATGATGCCGACCGAAAGTTATGCTGCTCTGCTGAAGTTCAGATAAAATTCAGTTCAGTGACACCTGAGTTTCTATTCTCTTAACTGATACTAAAAGCACGCATCAGAGAATGCATACCCTGGCGACAAAAATGTGTGAGAGGTCGTCCCGAGCTTTCGTAAGGCACGCACTTAAACTTACAAAAATTCAAAAACTTTGCTCATGCTAAGCTCTCTGCCCAGATGTTTCTCCTGTCAGTTCCAGGCGCTACTCATGGTGTGGAAGATTCAACTTTTCCGATTTTTTATTTTTCTTTCTTTATCGAACCTTTAGAAGTCTTGCAGTAGTTCAGTTAAAAAATAAATCACAAGTTTCATACCGGAAGTCAAGATCAGCAGTACCTAAGTGTAAACCTGTTGAAGGTGATAATGGGGTCATAATTTTCATCGAATTATACTCATTACAGACTTTCAATGAAACAGTTTAACGGCACATTGAAAAGCTTCAATTGCCGAGTATATTTATCATCGATTTTCTGGAAACAAGTCACTTCAATCGATGCCTGTAAATGCTGGATTTTTATTGTGATCTACCGTCAATCGTGAATTTTTATCAAGTGGTTTCATGCAGCTTGAACGCTTTTGAATATTCATATCGTTCAATAAATTCAGTAGTATAAAAATGAAATCCGATGGACGCCGTTCATCCTCTACCAAAAATTTGACGTAATGCTCGTAAATTTTATACATTTGTTACCGCGCCACGTACGTTTCTTCTCAATTGATGTTATCGTCCCGACGTGCGAGATCAGTTCATTAACAAAGATGTACAAGATTAAGGCGTTGGTGATTTTGGTTTTATTTCCCAACTCCGGTAATGGTCTTCCTTAAATACCATTTGTTTCGAGTTTACGGTAGCACGTAACAACTCTCGGGTATCAACACTATTGTTGATGCGGTCCATTTAGCAGCCTGATACCGTACACGTCTTAACTCAAAACTAGAGTAAGCATTCTTGCGAGGCTTGCCGGATCATTGTACCCTTTTGCATTGTGGCGAGGTGAGCAATAGTCTCATTGTTCCATCTCAATTCCGTCTTTCAGTTATTGTCCGAGCAATGCACTCTGCCCAAGTGACAATGAGTCTCTCCGCAGGATTTTCGCAGATTAAACCTCTGATACAGTAGCCGCAGGTTTATCTCACTGGGTTTGGTTTGTATAATACGGTGAGATTAACGATGTAAGCATGGTTTATGTCTAATTGTTGTACACAGTCTGCGCATCATTTGCATATGGTATTTTATGTCTTATTTAGAAATTAAACAAAACGATCAAGCTCCCAAAACCTGGTTTAATATCGTTACCTTCCGACCCTCCTAAACGACAAGGAATAGAATTGATTTGAATTTCATTGACAATGACATCGCCAACTAACCAGAATGTAGCGGTTGAACTAGCGTGGCCCAAAGTAGACCAGTCACTAGTCGACGTTGACAGGTGTGACGGTTTACCGATATTAATTAATTCATCCACCTCAGTCCCCCGCGATTTCACCCCCCTCCTCCTCACCATACGGGACTCTTACAGTGACAGTTTTTATATCCAGATTGAAAATTATGCGCAAAGTTTTTCACAAAATCACATTTTGACATTGCAATTACTGAGAAAATCGCCTACATAGTCACATTTTTTTTCTCTTCATCATTTTATCCGGAGTTGCATAACAGCGCAAAGTGAAGTTGCGATTTACATTTACAGGTGAAAATGAGGAGGTGAGTGGATCCGGATGTGCAGATGTGTATCTATGCACAAGTTTCATACAGGTCCAATGTACATGCAGTGTATGGCGCTCAGCTCTATGGAACGGTTGATAATGTAGTCTCACGGGATCTACTCAATCTTGTCTCTAACTCTATGCTATCCTATCCCACCCACCTATCCTATCTCCCTATGACCTTAGCGCAGTTGTTTCCGCAAGGTGTTGCGAAAGCTCCCTTCCACCTGTCTCAGATTATCAACGCTCAAATCTGTTCGGATAGATTAATATCGCTGGCTTCGTTTACATTATACTGTTTTTGGTTAAAAAACGATATTTCGAATATACTTGTCGAATGTTTGATACTTTTATCATAAAACAATTGTTCATAGGCTACTGTGGGTTCTGATCGTTTCCGAGAATTCAGTTTTCAAAAAAAAAAAACAGACAATAGAAATAAACTTCAGGGAGTAAGAAGAATGGAGTAAAAGCTCAGTCGCGGAAAAGAGACGATGTCGTAAATATCGGAAAATTGGAAATCGGTTAGCCTCCAGATCCGCAGGAACAATTTCTTTCATGCATAAAACCGTTTTGGACACTAAAAATTCTTAAAATAGTGGGAACAATGTCCGTTGCGATACAAGATCTTCTATTTTATTGATGGACTTTCCTCTTTTCAGAGCAAATTAATAGCTTCATCGACTTTGAATTATTTGACATCTGATACAAGTGGTGCAGTATTAACGATATGACGTTTTCAATATAATATGAGATTGAATTTTTATCCCACACCCCGATGCAACCTCGATCTTTTTTTATCTTTCAGCTATCCAGGTCACCTCGCGGGATCCGGTGTAGCAAAGCTTTTTCTCAACTTTTTACGTTTCTGGAATACCGCATTGATCTCCCTCCTCGTGTGTATAAGTAAAAAAACGTCCTCGAAGTATCGCCACGAGTCTTTAAAAATAAAGTCTTTAAAGTTTGTGTACCTCAGAATAGAACATTTTCCAGAATCTCATCGAGAATCAAGATTTCCAAAACTACCATGTCGCCGGGAAAAGTCTCGAGAGAAACGTCGGAATTGGATGTTAACACATGACCTCGCATCATCCGATGTCAGCCGACACTTCCTCCGAGGTCCCCTTCTGCAGGATGGGGTCAGGATTCGAAGAGCGAACTCTCTGATTGAACAGTGACGGATCGCTGCGATGTCCCTTTTGAATAATATCACCGTTCGTTCGCTGATTCTTCAGGCTTAAGACCACCTTTATACCCATCAGGAGCTTCCCCTCGGATTTCAGGGCGTCAAAAATTCCCTCCATCGCCTATTGTGCAACGGCAACGGACTTACAGATTGAATTTCAATTACGTTTCCATCCGGTCTTTCCACACTTTCGTGATCCCATCAGACTCCAATTTTCCAAGCTCCCTCCACTGCATCGCAATGTTATCCAAATTTGGAAAAAAAACACATTGCACTGGATCTAGATTCGAAGGAAAGTATTCGAATTGAATATTGATAAACTTTGATAATATTAATCGACTTCAACATCAAAAATAAAGAATCCGAAACGTTTGAGGTCGTTCTTTGTCATTGATTCGTTGGTTCCTTATCGGCAGGCATGAGACGAGTTTGAAGATGGGTGGTATATACGTTCGACATTTTCTGATTTGGTATTCTTATATTCGTTCCCGTGACTTTTTCATTTTCGCACAAAACGCTATCTCGGTCCATCTGGGAAGCGTTTTTTTTTCTCTCTCTTTTTCCTCCGCGCAACGATATTTCCCTGGGAAGATCTCACTCGGTCGAACGTGTAGGGTGAAGTATAGAAGGAAAGTGAATGAAAAAAAAGACGGAGGAAGAAAAAAACTTGCCAATCTCTGATAGGCTCGAACTATAAGGGGTTGAAGAGAAAGCGAGGATAGACGAAGACGAAAAACTCAGACAGAGACGAGGCTTATGATTGGTTCATTTGATTTGCATCGGAATTGTAATCATGCGACACATGGCCCCGGCACTAACACCTCTTCGGCGTGAGGTCTTCGCCGCTCGCTCTCATATCCAGACTTTGGGATCATTTTCAAAGTGTGAGAGAGGGTAAACGAGGGTTGAATTTTTAGTCCGAACCGAGTATAACCCGACCCCGGGAACGCGTAATAATGCGTAAAAGTGGGACGACTGTCAGGGAGAAAGAGAGAAAAGCCTGGTGCGTGAAATAATCTTGGGATTGGAAAGATTTGAATAAACCGTGTATCATGGGGCCCTCGTTTGTGCAGGATACGATCACCCCTAAAATAGAAGAACATATAAAAACCAAAAAGCCGCCAGGATTATCAATATCTCTTCTTCGAGTGATAACGATGCGAGAATTGTTGATCACTTTCGTAATCTCGCCCACACATGTCATGTAATATCATTGATAACAGATATTTTTGCGTCAGGTCCATTATTTTTATAGTTTGAACAAATTTTCGTGATTTTCGTAACAATAGAAATTTTGGAAGTCTACAATTTTTATAATACCTTTGGTTCCCGCTAGGTCAGTATTTTTTTTTCTAGTACTCGAAGTACTTTCTTCATTCATAGATTAATGTAGTTATTTTTTGATAATATTTCGAATTAGGTAGTTTTATTTTTTTCAATCTTCGTAGTAATTGCAATTTTCTTAATCATCGTAATTTTTGTCACGTTCTTTATTCATGTATGCAGTTTTTTTTTTCCGCAAATTTCGTTGTTTTCGTAATTATTGAAATTTCAACTATGTCATATTTTTGTAATTTCTGTAGTTTCCGATTTTTTTTCTATTGTATTGCTTGCAAATTCCGCAATAACCGTTGTTTTTTTTAATTTCTATAATCGTCGTGATCTTCGTGACCCATTTCTCATCTTTTCAATTTTAATTTTCTAATATCAGGTATCTAACAATTTATTGCAACTTTACTCCCTCGTGAAAATGATTGCATCCACGTGTAGAGCAATAGGTATATCGCATACATCTGCCCGAAGGGACGTGTGAATATTTCATGGAAAGGTTTTTGCGGATGCTATACTGCAGATCCCTCGGCCCGGAGCTTGCAGTTTACCTCTGCCGGATTTTCTATGCTGCAACAGTATAACAGCCGCACCGAAAGCGAACGATCGACGGACGAAGCGTTGGGATTTAACCCCTTTGAACGTTTCGTACCTACCTATATACTGTTTGTGTTTTGGTTTTCGATTTTTATTTTATTTTTCGATTTTTTGTTTTACCACGCTGCTGATATACCGCTGGATAAATCTCGCGTTACGCTGCTGCTGTTGGTCCAGAGGTCGGAACCTCCTCTCAACGTTACGCCGGTGGCACCACACCTCCACATCTGACACCGGCTAAACTAACTGAAAAAGCACCCCCACCCCACCCCTAAAACCCAAACCAGGCCAATTTTCAACACTACACTTGCACTCCTTTCAAAGCTTTGAAAGTTACTGACCATCGTCCATCGGTCGTTTAATCCGCTGCAGGATAGTGATGTGGCTAAACTGGCCACGTCAGGGAATACTTTGACGTAGAGCTTGCGGAGGGGGTCGATTACTGAGTGGTTGTGGAATAATTTGAGATTTTTTTCAAACACTTTTTATAAAGCCGGTCCGGTTTAATCCGTACCGTTAACTTTTCCCAAACCAGCGAGTTATTGGGAATTAATTGTGACCCATCGAACGAATTGATGGGAAAACCTTTTCCCTCCGAATTCATGATAAATTGCTTACGAATTATTCCGTGGCTTCCGGGGGTATGATTGAAAATCAATATAGGTAGACGGGGGGGTGTGAAGTTGAATCTGGGAAAGTATTCTGCGAGTAACTTTATTTTTTCTATTTTTTAACTTGCACTTTCTAAAGATTTAGCATTAAATATCGAATGAGATGCATATTAGGCGGAGGGCGTGATGCGAAATTTGAGTACTGAGGTAGAGGAGTCGGGTGGATACATAAGGAACATTTCACAAAGTTATCGGTTTATTTTCCGAATGCAAATACTCGGAATAATCCATATTTTATGCCGAGATGATACCAACCTCCTTCGACTAGGCTTGCCCGAACAAACTTTATTCCCGCAAAAGTTGCCAACGAGAGAAAGAGAGAGAGAGAGATAGGAAGTTAGAGCAAAGAAAAGTAGAACGAAATTCAAAGTTTGAAGAACGGGAAGAAGTCCTTGGTTCTAAACCATTTACACTGGCTTTAATTATTTTTTTTTTCGTCTGCTACTTTGTTTTTTAGCCAATAATTATTTTACATACTTGAAAGCAATTTTCAATTATTCCAATGTTCGCCTATTTCTCTTGGTTTTTGCCAATTTTGTAACTACTGTATTTTTCTATATTTTATACCCTTCTTTTTAAATGTGCAAACAAATCGAATTATTTTTACAAAAGACATTCAGCTTATCCGAAAACATTAAAAAAAATAAACGTCAAAAGCAATCAAAACCAAAATTAAAAGGGACTCAATCATTGTCAGTAAAAGAAAATGTGTGCATCACTCAAATTTTCGCAATATTTCTCGACTATTTTGAAATCCTCTTATTCGGATAGTGTTTTCGGAAAAAAAAATGGAGTCAATTTTATGGAACCTCAGATTTTCTACTGTGGGGTCCATTGGATAAAAAAAAACTCGAAATGATTTTCAGACGAGAACTTGAAGTGAGATTAAAAACGTTTGATCATCCTATGATCATGAAGCTAGTAATGACTCAAAATGGTTTTCTAACTATGGTGTGACACAGCCTGTGCAAAAAGATTCCCGCCACGAAGAAGATTGCTGGTTCAATACTCTATGGAGTTTGAGCGAAAAATTCAGGCCTGACAGATATGCCTGAAATAACGCTCGACGTATTTTTTTTCAATCTTCAGGTATCTGATTGGTGGTAGAAGGTAGGTAGAATGAGGGTTTTGATAGAGTAAAAAAAAAGGAAACAGAGGGAAAAGTCGCCCGTCATCTCGAAGGATATAAAATGAAAAGAGGAGGGTGCATAAGAAGGAACATTTCTCGGTTCCCTTGTAAATTCTTTCTGTGTATAAAAATCCGCAATCGGGACCCCTGCACCGAGGCCCCGTTTGAATTCACACGTAATCATTCGTTGGTACGTCGATCAAAAGAAAAAAAGAAATGATAAAAATGAAAGAAAGGAAAAAAATCAATTGGTTTCGGCGCTCCGGCGACTTGACAGATACTTTTTCTCGAAACCGATAATCATTTCTGAGATCAAGGGTTGCCGAACGGCGAGACCAATCTCGGCGTTCCTTCTTTTCTTTCAAAAACTCGAATCTTTTTTCTTTCGACAGACGACACTGTCGTTTCAGGAATTATATTCCCGATTTGAACCCTCAAAAGGCAGCCTAGTCTTTCCGACGTCAAATTTCGAAAAGCTCCTTGCTTGGATGAAGGAAACGAGGGAATAAGTTCGCCGTATGAAGTAGATATTTTCATAATATCAAAAATGAATGTTTTGATGTATCAATCAAAATGTGATCTCGTGTCGCCCTGATTTTTTTTTCCACGTTAGTGAATATGAAAAAGCTTTTGAAAAAAAAGTTCGTCAAAATATTAATTGAGATGAATTTTATTTTTCTTTTGAGCTTGCATTCAATAGCTGGCACAGCCATTTAATCGTGCCGGCTATCCGAGGCTTTCGACACTTGCCAGCGTGTAAATGAGGCAGTGTAAAAACGGTGAAAAGGTAAAAGCCTAGAGGTAAAAAATTGTGAAATTGAACGAGATTATATTTTTTTGCGAATCTACGCGGATCCACCATGAATGTATTCCTTTTTTGACTCTGGCTGATAGTTAATTCAGCGGTGGGTCGAGGAGGTGTGGCTAATTGAGCTATTAGTATCCACGTGAGGACTAATTAACCGAGTAACATAGAGAATTTTTTTTACAAACGAAAACATCAAAGTGTCCTTCGAGGCTTTAGAGCGGATAAATGTTTGGTCAAAAATGTATAGTTCGTAAAAGGCCGTTATTCTCTATCCTAAAACCCGCCAATGCGGATCGTTGTGAATCACGTCACTCATGCAGATTATACAGAATATATACACCGTGGTTTTCGTCACGTTATTATTAATCATTCTTTATGCTCGAAACACCAGACCGCTGTTCCTCGTTCCAACATTATTCACCAGAGTCTGCAGCATCCACGGATTAACTCTTGACAGAGTAATACAGCCAACTCGGATTTCATACGTAATTCTTTTCGTTTATTTTTTCTTTTGCGTGGTTTACCTTTTTTTCAAACAAGTTATCTTTCAAATTAACTATTTTCACCGTATGGTATTTGAGGGAATCCAGGTTTCAAAAGTATTGCGATTCAAACGATACGTATACCAACACTGGAAGCTTGCTGACTTTTTTTCATATCCAATTTTATGTCTCGAGATATCAAAGATCCTATAGGTACGATTGATTGTTCAATGTGGCTGAACCAGATCTCCATATCATATTTGTAGTGGAAGACACCATGTGAAGTCAGAATAATTAGGGTTTTTACAAATTCGTTAATTTTGTAGTTTTTAGTATTCAAGATTTCGTAATATTTTTGATTTTTTGCAAATTTTTCTATTATTGTAGTGTTCACAACAGGGCCATCAAAAATGTCATTCTGATTTCAACATTTTTTATCAAAGAATTGAAATAAAAAAATGTCCAATTTCGATATCGAAGGTTAAGATGACACGAATTTCTTTCATATCGACTGAAAACTGGTGGGACATTTTTTTTAGCTAAATTTTTATAAATATACTGTATTATATAACCTGATTAAATTTTTTATGAATCTGTGAGTATATTCTATGCAGGTATTCCGGTAGACTATACAGTAGCCTCGAGTGATACCAAGGGTCAGAGTCATATTTATACAAATGTGTGCAGTGCCTGTTGGCAATAACGTGCTTTGATCAGAGCCTGTCCGAAGCATAGTACACGGGGGTTGAAGGTATAATGGCGAACATTGCACTGTTACGTCACTCGGTTAATATAATAATTTGTTAGCTCGCGAACGTACCTGTAACTACGCACGTATGTCTACGTCAGGTGTTCACAAAACATCATGATCGAAAAAAAAGTATGAAAAGCACCCCGATCCTTTTTATTTCCAAGAGTGTTGTTGCAAGCTCTTCAAAGTGGTTCAAAGCTTTCGTAAAAGCTGAAGGAAAATAGCTATATACGTACCTTGAACGGTTTTTCACTGAGGACGTGGGTGTATATCTTTGGCCAAAAAAGTACAATAATACAATATCTACACACTGAAACCCTTCTGAGACGCTATTCGACGGGCTTTTGGTCAATGCCATCGATTACACCGCAAACTTTTTCGGAAATCCAGATTTTACAGACCGTGCAACTTGAAACTCTCTTCAGTTTCATAATTTTATCTCAATCTTAGGTTCAATTTAGGGCCACCCTAAGTGGCCCTAAGAGTAGGAAAACCTCAGCATGTCCTAATTTGGGTAAAATATGGCTTCCTCGAGTAGGTCACTCACAGCGAGGCCCCAGCAAGGCTCTGGTCTGACTTGCCGTATGCGAAATGCCCTGATTTGGCCTTATTTGGCCTTATTTTCGATCTGAGCCCGATAATCAACTTGTTTCTAATATTTTTCTGCCCAGATAAGTGATTTTATCTGCATTTTTTTTCATCAACCCACGTCGAACTTTGATATCAGTTACGAAAATCAATCAGTTATCAAATATCATTGGTCTGAAAATTTGTCTACACATTATTGCATTACTGAACTGTGTAACTTCACGGATACCAATTGGCAGTGATAAGCTTTGCGCCAGTTTTATCCCATGTAACAGATGCTTTCAGTCAAATCCAATAGCGATTTATTATCCCATGGGAATACCAGGTGCTCGCCGAGATAATCGGGTGGAGGCCACTCCGTGTGTTAAAATTACTAAATTCGTAATTACACCTCTTGCAGTCACGCGACGACTGGTGAAACTTTTGAGTTGAATACACTGTAGATCATTGCGCAGCTTTTATTTGCCCGAAGCGCTTTTACATCTGCCAATTTTATTCGCTCTTGTACCGGGTTTAAGAACGGATTCGGATTAAAGCTCGCAGTCTCTGGTTTTGTGAGGATTGTTTTTCTACACGACCAGCTCTCGGGCCAAGTCCAAGGAAAATAAGCAAACGCTTGTTTCACTCTTACTTCAGACTTAAGATTTGACAAGTTTTTTCTTTCACCAATTCTTGACGGACTTCTTTTTCCTACGGTTAAAGCCGTAAGAAAATAGCCCGAGCTTTTTCTACTGATTAGCGTGATCTCAATCAGTCTCGTTTGTTGGTATAAAAATCTCTGAGGTTGAGAGCTTGTTCTAGCTATTTTAGAACACTAATGTCATCCATTTTCAGATCACGTAGAAATGCTATTCGAATGAAATACACCCGAGCCACATATTGCGTTATCGATAATGCCACCATCCCCAGGCTCTTTGATAGAATAAATTTCAACTCTCTGAAATCAGCTCTGAAGTTTATCTATATTATGAAGATATGCTGATTTCGCAATATCTAACCACCCTTATCGATTATACACAAAAGTTCTTACGATTTCAAAACAAAAGCCACTTTTTAAAATCCAATTTATTCGACATCGATGTCGCGAATAATTAAATCAATTATTCCCAAACTTTTCGACTGCAAAATCGATGCAAAATTAATCTTACCTTAATTTGTGTTCCGAATGCGGTGAATCATCCGGCGACTTATGATTGTTTCCAGTCTATAACAGACAAAATTTATCAGACATTAGCTTTTTTTTTTATTTGTTGGTGAAAAATATTAGCAGACGAGTATAGATGCATTTTTTCGATCTTTTTTACCTGGCGGAGCCAATTGCCAAGAATTATACGAGGCGTAAAATATTATTTCATTTTCGATTACGATTTTCAAACGTCAACGTAAATTGCAAAATTTTTCCACGGAACAGATCCTACGGTAATCACGTCAGCCCGAAATCGCCAAATCTATCAATCATTCAGTACCGAGTCCATTAATTAGTCAGTGACTCAGATGTATTTTCTCTCACTGCAGCCCCGTCTCTATCCTATATAATTGGCCCAATCCTGCTAATTTTCAGTTTTAACGTGAACATAAATAATTAGTCAACTCGCGAAACTGTTTAAAAATAAAGTTCAATCTACCGTTGAATTAATAATCATCCACTAATCACCCCACGACCCCTTCAAAGTATTCATCCTAACGCTTTCTGACGATTGAATGAATTCTATTTACGCGGATAAACAGATAAATTTCGAGGGTCGATGGCGGAAGGTACATAAATTATGTCGATCAGATGTGTTTGGATAACATAATTACTATTATAGTGCCAAAGATAACAGTATGAGTTTCTTCTTCAAAGGCTCGACTAAAAAACCGATCTAAAGAAAGGGAGGTGGCGAAAACATTTATGAACAGTTTCAACTATTTCGCGAAGTTGTTTATCCGTGCAGTGCGAATGTGACAAGGGAAAAAGCTATTATAAACTATGGTTAAAGAAAACGACCAAAACTGCTGACTACACGTGTACATAATCTGCAACTTACGTCACTCCGTAAGCTTCTTGAAACTAATTAATTACGGAAAACAACTCCCTGTAAGCCTGCCAAGTGCACGTGATTTCTAAACTAGTCTCGCTCCCCTACTAACCGACCACTATTTTCTTGTCATAGATATCCATCCCACATTATGAGATCCACTAGGCCGAATGGTACATCATTCGTCAACAACCTTCCAAAAGCATACAACTTTTTGAATAATTTCATTACATGATTTGAATAATGTTTACTATTTGCTTTGAGAATCGTCTCTCTCAATCCACTTGTAATTTATTTCAGTAATTTGAATTAGATTCCAAAGTTTCCGTGTGAGTAGAATTTGGCGAGACTTCGTTAAAAATGAGTTAGTCGGTGGATAAGAAACCAATGAATAATCCAGATAAATCATTTTTATGTACATTCAAACCGTTGACAAGTCTAAGAAACCTTTTTGCACCAAACTTTGTGGTGATTACTTTGATCTCCCTCAATTAGAGCTGGTAATTTGGGCCTGAGGAACAGATGAAAAAAGATAATCACAAGATCAGGGTGAACTTAAGGATGTAAGAAACGTAGCTAGCTTCACGTACCACGTTAAGGATGTATAGGCTATACAATCTCAACCAAAAGTGAGTCTCGTCGTCAATATTGAGTACTTTGAGATGAGTTAAAAATCGGAAAAAAATCAACCACAATCAAGATGATAAGAGTATTCATTTTCAATAATAATAATTCCCAAAAGTTGTCAACAAATTGTTTAAAAAAATCATTGTTTAACAAATTTCCTGGTGACGTTATTTTTTTTTCATGTCAAATGAATTCGTCAATCTTTCTGAATACACATGAATTTTTTCAGAATTTTGTCACTTTTTTGAAATTTCCGTTTTCGGAAATTTCTAAAGGCTGTATTTACAAAACTATTAGGTCCACCCTCCGGAAACTTCGGAATTGTAATCTACATCGTTTCCACAATAACATATCCAAAATTCAGATTTTTTTTCTGCATTTTTCAAAATCGAAAACGGAAATTTCAAAAAAGTGACAAAATTCTGAAAAAATTCATGTGTATTCGGAAAGATTAAAGAATTCAGTTGACATGAAAAAAAAATAACGTCACCAGGAAATTTGTTAAACAATGATTTGTTTAAACAATTTGTTGACAACTTTTGGGCATTATTATTATTGAAAATGAATACTCTTATCATCTTGATTGTGGTTGATTTTTTTCCGATTTTTATCTCATCTCGAAGTACTCAATATTGACGACGAGACTCACTTTTGGTTGAGATTGTATAGCCTATACATCCTTAAAGCGTGAAACTCATAAACAGTCTTGAAGACATTTGTAACGGTACTAATTTTCATGGGAACCGGAAACGTTGAGCGAACTTCGACTTTCCAGAGGTTTGGCAGTGAGCGTATTCCGCTTGGCACTGAAAGCTTCTGAGAGAACATCTGTTCGCTTCTGCTAAATTGCATGTCCTTAAATCAAGTCTTGTCAACCGTGCTGACAGTTACTGATATCTTAATAATTGGTTCTAACGTCAGCCGTTATTCAAATTCATAGACGAAAATAATGTGCGTCGTTTAGTTTTCAATCTCAATCTCGATTTTTCAATTATCAACATTTTTGGCGACTGACATTTTGTTGTTTTTTTTCATCTAAAAAATGACCATTCGCAATTTTCAAGCTCTCGCGATATCATCGAAATTGTGTGCCAGATAAAGGCCGATGATCCGCTTCGGATCTGCTCGACAGACTCTCACAATGGCGGATTATAAAAAAAAGTTTTCAACTTTGTCGTTTTAACGACGTAACAGTTCGTTATACGCTCCTCTGAATTTCATTCAGTGAAATTACCATCCATATTCATTCCGCGAAGGTTTAATCGCCGGATTCTTTGATCCTGAAGAATAGAGAATATGGAATTTCATCGCCAAAGTCAACAATTTAAAAAAAAATTTAATTAACTCGCCCGAATATCTACTAGACTCACTTGCAAACAGAATTTTCAGCAGTTCTATCATCAAATCTACATTGAAAATTATCGAACTCAACACAGAAAATATTGTTCACCAATTTTCAAGCCCTGATTGACCTGGATTCACTTTTTTTACCCTTCACGACATTTTTTTACACTGTGACTCGTGCCCATTTACCCGACTCACGTGGTCTCGTTACTTAAGTGTCGCACTTTACAAAAGGACCACTATACCTATATATTAGCTTCTCTCACGAGAAGACACTCTGGCAAGTCTTCTGGTCTGACTGGACCGAAATACTCGAGTATAGGTATAGTTATTCCGTGTTCCACATAGTGGGAAAAGCTCTCTACAACGTGAGCTATTTTCGTTAGGTTTCGGCCGACTAATCTATTTTATTTTTCTCGAAATAATTCACCTGGTTGTATCATCGTTCAATATTTTCACCATTTCTAATGTAAATCATATCAAACCTCTCACACTTTTCCATTGAACCTCAATTTAACAAGTGGTACACCAACGTCAGAATCAAACTTGGCGAAAAAATTCGCTCTACTTCAAAAGATCGTGAGGATTGAATCAGAAATTTCCTACGACATGATACCATGATTGTGAAGAGCTTATGGATAATCAAAATCGTTACAAATCCAAAGAGTTCATCGTCATAGACATTCATTAATCAGATTTATTAGCTAACTACCGTTATGCAATCAACCAGGAGAAAATGGTATTCTCTGTTAGTAGAATACCGGAGAATTATCAATTGAATTACGTGGAAAAGTTGAAGATAGAATCGTCGGATGAACGGATGTTTCTTTCATCGGTATAATATAGCGGTAGATCCGGTCATGCAATCAGTGCTGATTGAATCGTGGACTCGTCGAGTAAATCGATTTCTAAACTTTCTATAACCATGTGTACCGATATAGATTCAAGCTGCAACAACAATCTTCTTGGTCCAGTGAAATAAACTCAGACCGAGGCATTTGGACTAACGTGTGTCCGTTGTCCAAATGACAAGGAGAGAAGGGTAGAAGATGGAAATCTGGTGGTTCAATTGGTATAGGGGCGCGTTGTAAGCGTGAGCTTAGCGTTAGACTAACCACCCGGAAGTGCCGCCATTGTCCACCACTAATCTGATCACAGATGCTCTTCCGTTTCCACAATGTTTGTCCTGCGGTTGGTTTCGGTGGATCCGGAGAACACCGCAGAGAATTGCCTGGAGTGTTTCAATCCGGTTAATCGTGAGAGCATCGATTGGTCTGGGAGATTAAAATTGCATCAATTCTTTAAAATTTATGATGAGTGTGGGAGGTTATTTTTGGATTAGAGTCACGAAAGGAGGTGGGATAGATATTATTGGAACCGTCGAAATCCCCGTGCCTCAAGGAGATTTGTTTGTGTATAATTAGAGTTTGTGTGGAAATTTGAGGGTTTTGGTCAATCCTTGCGGCGAACAATGAATTTAGAGACTGCTATCTTTGGCTTGTCAGGGTCCAACGATTTTGGGTTTAACTTGATCACCACAAACACGGTATTAATCGTGAAAAAAAGTGTTACCAAATCTTCGTTTTATGTTAAACGAATGAGTTTAAATCCGGGTAAAGTGGCTTATGGATTAGGCGTTAATCCCAACCAGTTTATTTCGCCGATAGAGAGCCTACAAATTTTTGGTTCGTTATTAGGATCATTCAACCATTTTTAATTGCCCGTTGATCGCGTTAAACGTTTTGTTATGATTTTCAATGGTACGAATGACGATAAAGTGGGTGGAAAAAAAAATCTATACTCGGAATTTTATACGCAATATATTTTTCCCCTCAGTTTAGTGAGAGAATCGTGGATCATCTAGAAGGCGAGGGGTCTGCGAAACCCGGCACAAGGTTTTTGAATTATAGAGAGCTCGGGAGTCACAGAGCAGAAGCAAAGGCAAGAGCGACAGAGAGAGAGAGGCGAGAATACACAGAGCAAAGCAAGAGACCCTCTCTAATTAGCTCTGGTACCGAGGTTTTTGTTTAATTAACACGCACGTGAGCTGTAAAGCGCCGTGTGCGCCGCAAGCTCAGGCCCTTCCTTCTATTTTCTCCCGGTCCTGTTCTACGTTAGATAGGTGGGTGTTTGTTTACTGAAAATGGGCCAAGCGGTGTTAAATATAAAGAGCCACCGAGTACCAAGCAGCCGAGCAAACAAATTCTTTATTCTAAAAATTGGGGACTTATAAAGGTTTTTCAAAGCTTTTATAATACCAAACGAAGTAAAATTTCACATTGAATTTTTGTCTCAAATTAATCAATCATTGGAGTGAAAGGGAAGGTGGATGATTTTTTAGAATTATTCATGAAAAGAATGTGTTTGTTTTCGTTCAGACAAGAGCCACTGACAGCAGCAACGTTTGGTGCTTTTCAGTTCAGGTTCATCTCGGATTTTCTCGTTTCAATTCGGTCAACTTCGGTTTTAGTACTGGACGTTATGTGCAGGTGTTGCCTTATATTTATAGCCTCGTCGTGACTCCTCTCTACACCAGCACCTAGACGACGAGACAGACCATCCGATGGACCAGCATCTCTAAGCTCGTCGCAATGCCAACCGTCCACTACCGAATGAGTGGACGCCAAAAAATCTGGTCAATTTATCCCTAGACCGGAGTGCAGACACTCTGCCCCATTTAAGTACACCGACCAGAAAATACTACAGATTCATACCAAGCTGACTCAGAAACGACGTGAATGTTTGGAAAAGCCAATTTTCGGAAAGCTCGATAGAAAAATCTATGCGTGGGGCGGGGGGCTGTTGAGAAAAACAGTCTCAACAGAAACTACTACTTGCGAGTTCATTGTCTTGAAGCTTTTCTTCCGAAAAGCACCATTTTATAAAAGGTTGTTAAGAGGAAAAGAAAAAATGCTATCTGAAAAGCACGATTTATCGAACAAGTTTCTCACTTAGAAAAAAAAGGTCTGCAGTGTTGAACGGAACAAAAATGTAATTTATGACCAAACGAATCTGGAAACGGAAAGTGGTTTTAGTCATGTAAGCAACGATGTGACAGCGAGTTTGTTGGAAATGATTGACACAAGATCGTTATAATCAGTTACGATCGAGATTGTGCTTTTATTGGATGTCCATATCTCGTGAAGATGCTTCAGCCTGATGTTCATTCGGAGGGAATCATATAGCATAGCATAAACGGTTAACGCCGAGACGCGCTTTCGCTAAGCTTGCCAACACTTTTGCGGAGCGAAGTACAATCAGATAACATCGGTACCAAGGGGTTTGCCAGCAAGTCGCACGTCACTTCCAGTCCACCTCCGACGACTAACTGCTTCCAGGCATGGTTAAAGTTTTGTCCAAAGTTCCAAGTGGGGTAAAACTTGTTTGTTCGAGCCGGTGCTATTTCGATGAGATGAACTTACCTCGCGCACAATCAGGTCTTATCTAAACGTGACTGGCGTGCTTTTAATGGTCCCTCAATGTTTAAGAATTGTTTCCCTCTATACATAGCTCAAAGTCAGAACTAATTCAGAATTAATTCTAATGCCATCGAGCTTTTTATTTTACGAAAACCCTCTTAGGGGTTGTTTTCTCTGTAGTCATTTTTTTCAGAGCTTTTTCAGAAATCGAACCTTTTTTTCAAGTAATCGATCTTTTCCCAGAGACAAGCTTTTTCGAATCGTGCTTAATTGGAAAGGAGCCTCCCTTACACTTGATTCAAAGTGAGCTTTCGTATGATCCAGCGGTGCTGTAATGGTTCTGTAATGGCGGTCATAGTCCAAAGCAATCGATCACGTAGTTCGTACACGAGCCTCAGGCTTTGGTTTAATTTGCAAACAATCAGAAGATGTATCGAGGTGAGTAGTGGTGCGGATTGTACAATGTGGAGGTTATTCGTGTGCCTTTATATGCTGTACGAGGAAAGCTGAGCACAGTCTCGTACAACGTGATCCTATGAATAGTGGTTCTGCCGGACAAGCGGATAGGATGTCAGGATAGAATCCTGCGGTACAAAGGGTCGGTTGGAGGTCTGCCGATGATTGTCTGCTGGATTCCTATCAACCCGTCGCGTACCAAGTGACGTCATGATCTCTTTGAGGTAACGCGATAACGGAATGTCCTTTGGGTAGCCCAGCTTGTCTGGCTTGCGGTCATCAAACGTTCTGACGACTGATATCGTGACGATAAAACTGGTTGAACTTCCGTTTCATGTTATAGAACTCACGACTAATAAACTAGATCAACGTTTAATTTAATTACCCGAAAAACGTCGCGGCTGTCACACTCAATCGCGAGAAACATGTGATTTTTATGTCTCCTAACTCGCTGATTCTACTTCCGCTCTAAGCTCCGCTTCGATCTACATGAGAAACGGAAATTTCCGATGGCATAATTTCCTTTTTTTTTTCTGATTAATTCGTTGCAGCTGGTTTAGAAATTTATTGGCATCTAAGAGGATAGAGCGAGACATGCCGGGCTTTCAGTTTCACATCAACGTAATCCAGGGCTCCGAGAACAATTCATTTCACCCTTATGCTTGAACGACAATTTCGTTTTCATGGTTTCCCTCGAAAAAAAAAGCATGAACATAAACTGTGGGGATTGAAGATAGAAAAGCAAACACCCGGCGAAAGCCGACTGATCCTCAACGTCCTTATCCCGTTGCGTTGAAATAAAGGGGTAGAAAAACAAGTTCGAGTTCGATTGACCATTTTCTTTCCCACATCTGTCAACCCTCTGCCAAGGGTAACACCGTTGAGAGACAATTCATTCTGTTGGACCGGTTTGTCTGGAGGTATGCGTTGGTGTAAGTGGGCTTACGTTACACGTCTTAAGCTCTCGAGACGTCTTTCGCCTCGGTGTATAAAGAGACATCGCGAAAGTGGAGGGCGCGCCGAAGGGTGGGCAAAAGTAGAACGAAGAGAAGAGAAGAGAAGAGAAGCCTCCGCAGGAATAGCTGCAGAGCAACAGGTGCCGACGGCTAGCTAGCCCATCTACCACCCCTACTGACTACCCTCCATTCGCCGGCAGATCCCACCAAGATAGCAAAAATGTTTAATGGGGTGAACCTCTCTGGAAAATACTGGCTCGTCCGCCTTCTAACGGGTTTCGTGCGGTAGACCGCTCAGGGAATATTGTTTCTCGATTAATTTTATCATATTACACCACTGCACCGTGTTATTATTTTTATCCTTGAACCAAATTCAAACCCAGCCATTAAGAAGGTACGTGGGTGGGAAACGACGATCCAACATGACATCGCCCTGCACGCAATGAACAATGGCAAATAATTTGGAAACTTCATATCCTCGAGGGAAAGTGAAGACATTTTTTCTCTCATGTTTGAAGAAACTTGGGATTAACGACTTCGAGGAACTGATCCTGACGCAGAGATCTTATACTTACAGAAGTTTCAGACCTGGAACGCCAACCTTGACATTCCTTGAAGAATATTCAATCGATCATACAATTTCATTGATCAATATACTCTCTAACCAGGACTCAAAGTTTAATGAACAGGGTGCAAAAAATATTGGGGTTAATCCGCTGAAGGTTGCTCGATAATCCTCATTGGGTTTTTGTTCATTGTTCCAGTTAAAGGCATGAATTTATCCGGAAATGTACAGGGTACAGAATTTCGAGGGATTGGCTCGACGTATTCGGAGATGAGTATTTGATAAAGAAGGGCGGGACAGCTGTTCGAACACGAAAGTTACGTAATGAAACAAGTCAGCCTGGGTATGAAGATTAGTAAGATTTGTTTAACTGCTTCAATGGAGGAAGTTTGAGCCGAATCCAAGCCTGTGGTGAAAAATAAAGTCAAGTTTACATAATTTTCGGCGCGGGTTGAACGGCTAATACTTTTTACGTTAAAAATTTAATTCAATTAAAAATCTTTAAATCGTATTTCCAAGTTTAATAAACAAGCGAATCAGAGGTGAAA
Source organism: Euura saliciscinereae (assembly GCA_018420115.1). Classification (NCBI taxonomy): domain Eukaryota; kingdom Metazoa; phylum Arthropoda; class Insecta; order Hymenoptera; family Tenthredinidae; genus Euura; species Euura saliciscinereae. The sequence goes on along the minus strand of JAFFZH010015384.1, from coordinate 47,119 downwards.
TTTTCTTTTTCATTCAACTTATAATTCACTTTTTAATTTCGTACAAATTTAATTAAAGAGCCGATGGAACGCTTTGGTTTAATTAATGCGTTCCGTTTCTTTGAAACAAATGTGTTATTCCTCCCTTGTGAATGCTATTTATTATCTCGTCATTCTTTCATCCCTTCCCTCCTCTTTTAATCGCTAATCTCGCAAAGAGATCAGCTTCCAACTTTTATACTTTACAATTTCAGTGATTTTTTACTGAAAATATTGTTCAATTGAGGGACGGAATAATCGCGCTTTGGAATGCACACGGGGTTGATATTTTCGTAGAAAAATATAAGCCCTAGCACCGATACCTACTCCCTCAGCATCTGCGACCGTTGCGGAGGACCCGTTTCCGAAGTGCCTTTGTTTTCCCAGACAAGACACACCGCGCGCTGCTCCTGAGCCGAAATCTGTTATTTCAGGTTAGCCGAATAAATCTGAATAATATTTTTCAATCGAATTTCACGACCCTGGCATAAACCAGGAGTCGGATAGGGTGTACTGGGTGAAGCCAGGGATATGACTTTAGTTCGCTTTACATAAAATCAGATATACCTATTCCCAATGGCTATAATATATATATATATCTCCGGAATATCTGCGATAGACATACACACGCACCCCTCGTGGTATCAATATGTAACCTCAGATCAATATGTAACGGGGATCATTGCATGCTACAGTCACTTTTTACTCTTCTTTACCGACCGTACCCGGTTTTCACTTGTTTTCACTGATAGCAAAGCCTACGCGTCACGAGCGTGGAAAAGGAAAAAGGAACCAACAGCGCAATTCTAGATGGAATTCCGAAGATATATATCGAAAAACTTCTTTGTTTCATGCAACAATGAAGACGTATTCTTGAAAACTGCACAAAATGGTAATTGTCGATGTCAAGCGGTGATTGTGAGTTTCGCCCGTTCATCATGGCCGCGACCACCGCTTGACATCGACAATTACCATTTTGGGCAGTTTTCAAGAATAAGTCTTTATTGTCGCATGAAACAAAGAAGTTTTCCGATATATATCTTTGGAATTCCATCTAGAATTGCGCTGTTGGTTCCTCTTTCCTTTTCCACGCTCGTGACGCGTAGGCTTTGCTATCAGTGAAAACAAGTGGAAACCGGGTACGGTCGGTAAAGGAGAGTAAAAAATGACTGTAGCATATATGTTCTTAACGCGCGCATGCGTGAAAATTCCCAGGGCAGAAAGTAGGTCCCATACGATCTACGCATGCGCCAGCACACTCCGCACACGCTGTACAGGAGTCGAAAATCTCGTTTGTTTTATTAGCTTGCTGATTGATCGTTTCGGTTGGCTGAAGTGTTCATCGATAGAATGGAAAAGTTATCATAATTACTATTAAATAATCGCTTAGGAGAAGAAAAACTTGTGACAGTGGGAAATGGAACCTGATTTAGAAAGTTTTGGGGTGGACTTTGAAGTGAAAGAACGGAATGAATTCAAATCTCTCCAATCACACTATGAAATTATCAGTTGATATTAATTTTGCCATTATTTCTGATTCGGAAAACGAAGTTCTAGCTTTTTATTCTCATTCTAGTGTTGAAAAAAAATGACGATTTCCAAGTACGAGAGAATAAGGAAACTAAAAATTATCCGAAACGGTGCCTCGGTCTGCAATTTTTAAGTCTCGACAAATATGCGAGGATAAATCGATGGAAAATGGTATGTTTTGAGCCGGGGAGGTAAATTTACTTTGGTATTTCAAAGTGCAGCTTTGTTATCCTTCTGATATTCATGACACGCACGTAGCACGGGGTAATTTCTGACAGGATAAGGCGCGGGTTTCAGGTTTAGCTGTACCCTCGGATAGGAGGTGTGAGGCAATGAGGATCGTCGGCGCCAGGTGAGGGGCAGTTTCTAGCCGTGGTAATCAAATCTAATCCCTTCGAGCCATCCGTGTGCTAACTGCTAGCCGATGTTACATCGGCTTACACAGGGCATATAACCGTGCGCTGGGAAACTCAGAGCTGGAGATTTCACGATAAGAGAGATATTGGTATGCAGAGAACGTACCAAGAGAGTTTCCAACACGCTATACCATCACACCGACCCTCCAGGATAGACGAGGAAAACCAAACTATCGAATCTACGACCTCCCGATCCTCGGATACACAGTTTTTTTTCTTCTTCTTCCCTCTCAAACAGGTTCTCGCGAATTCAATATGCGTTCTGCATTGACTGTCGTCGTTATAAGTGTATTCCGGGATCTCTGACACTGCGAAACTGAACTGATAATTTATTAACACGTTTGTAACTAGGAACTCTGATTCTCTACGCCTGACTTCTTTCAATGTAAACGATCTGAAATTTAACAGTTACTAAAAAAATATTTCGTTATTGATTTATTACCAAGAAAAAAGAGGGCAAAGAAATTCCAACACAGTTGTTCATTGATTTATTTTTCATATAACAATATAAACACCTCTAATTGTGAAATTTGTTGAAAATCTTTACGGTGACGTAGACGAAGAAAAAAGTATCATTCATAGCTTGTGGAAAATTGGCTACTTTGGTTCAAATATTCTTGACGGTAATATGCGTGTGTTTGAAATGATATTTTCATTTTTCATTTTTGCAAATCCTTTTTCCTTTTCAAATGAGTCATTTTTCCCACGTCTTTTACATTTTTCGGCTGTTTTACATTCAAATTACCACCGAAATATCAGTATTTGTCGAGGTATGCATGAATTCGATTATATCGATAGATTCCTCTCGAATGTTAACATTTTTGATTGCATATAGACATTCTTCAGATATTATCGGTCAAATTAGTGCAAATTTAAATACAAAATATTCATACCAAAATTTAGAATGAATGTCTTTCAGAATGAAAATAGTGACGCAAAACTGCCCAAGGTGTCGAAAACACGACACAACCTTCGCATATAATAATTTTGTATATCGAAAACAAGGAAATGCAAAAATGGTTCTGAGAATGTTTGAAAATTTTCCTAAACTTCGCTAAGACTGCGTATGTAGTCTGTCCAGACTGATCCAGCGTATTTTCGTATTTTCGTATCAGACACACACACTTGTTGCAGAGATTGTTCAGGTTCTCCTTTTTTTTATTTATAAAAAAAAGATGGTAATTTTATTAGACTTACTAAATTCTCTGGGCAACCCTCTGTCTTTTGGGATCTGTATAGCATACTAGCCACCCCCTTTCAGGCACTAAGGAGAGGATCTTTCCGACTATATGGTCCTTTGCGACCCATAAGCCTCGAGGGATGTAGGGGTCGGGTATTTCGACAATGTTCGATACAATTTACGGAATTTCAGAAAACCCGGTCCATCACAACGCGGTATACATACCCACACGAAGCGACAAAAATGTTGTACAAAGATTGACGAACCCTTGCAGACTATTGACTAAGAGCTGTTACAATCGTTCTCCAATACAATAGTTTTATAGATTTTTGACGATATCTTTGGAAAATTTGATACAAACATTGATAAAACTCGTATTCGGATGGATTATATTGCTTTGGTCAAGTTTCCACGGGTCTATTCACCAGAGGCATTTGCATATCCCCATTTCCCTGTATATTTGCATGAATTCAATGTAACGAGAAATTCTACCCTGCTAAGCGCAAGGGATAGGTTAATATTTTGGAGTCTCATAGTGTGTAGATCAGAAAATCATCAGCGCAGGGTTAAATCTGTGATATTTTGAAAAGGACATTTTGCGTGTTCGACAAAACTACTTTTTACACTTTTTAGATGAATTTAACGTGGGTAAAAAATACTATCAAGGTGAGCTTGACTTGATCCATCTCTTTCAACCTTCGGAATGCAACTCGCTTTTCTGGATCTGTTCTCGAGAAAAATCTCTCGGATTTAAGCTCTACCCCCTTTGTGTTCTGGATGCAGTATCCTTTGTGTGAATTCTGCAACCCGGTCTGGACCACTCGAGTTTCCTTAGAAACTGCGTAATGTGGAGGATTAGTGGAAATACGACAATCCCTGGAGCCGATAACCGATGAACAAACTTTAAGAAATCGTTATTTCATCATAATCTCGAAGTGTTTCTGAAAATTGAATGAAACACGTAATTTTTTACAGTGAGAAAAATATGTCGGCTTCACAAGATATATAATAACAACTCGTTAAAGATACAATTATATATAATAGATAATCCGTTGATTATAAATAAATGATATTATCTCGATATGAAATATCGTTGTGTGCAAGCATTGCAGAAAAGTTTGTTCCATTTACTTTGCAGTTAACTTTTTCTTTTATAACCTGCAGCAGCGGTATCCGAGCGCCGTTGATTAAGGTTATCTTTAAATTAACACAATTCTTAGCTAGCTTCGCTTCCGCGCACGGTTTCCGTAAAAACTTTATCCCACATACTTGTATCTCTGTTATAAGAATTCATTCCGAAAGTATAGTTCAGGCTTATCCGATCCGCGCTTTATCACATAGTTATTAATTTTTTTCTTTCTTTTTTCATTACAGGCCCCTGAAATTGGCGTTGCGCTAAATGCTGGTCAATCTAATCTATAAATTATTAGATTCTGTTCTCTCTGTCTGTCTGTGTCTCGTTTCACCCTCTAATGACAAAACATCCCGTTCTCCAATCTCCGAAAGAGGATATAACTATTCCTCTTCCTCGCTCTCCTGATGTCGGTGTGATTTGAATTCAGCCAGTTAGTGGCGCGTGCCAAGAATCCTCAAGTACCAGGTCCAGGGACGGTACCCAGTGGTTACTCACTGGTATCCACCCCTCGGATCATTTAAAACGGATTTCTTTGCGTCTATGCAATTGGCACTGGTTTAGAGTCCCTCCAGTCAATCGGTTCGATCTTTGCCGCCATTCAAAATGCATTCACTGGTGCAATCGCGTATTTGACATTGTTGTTGTTTTAATGAAAACTGTAGAGGGGTGAGTGTCGATCCAGTTAGGGAAAATTAATTCCGTAGATTGCATGGCAGATGTGTAAGACCGTCAAAGAACGGTTTGTACCCGTTGACATAATCCTTCAATCCCGGTGGTAACTCTTATTACTTCCTAGATATATAATTTGATATTTAAATGAAGTTAAAATAGTTTTCAAACAGCAATTTGTCTTTGAAACGAGGGAGTGGCTTTCTATGGGTAGGTGTTGGTGACGCGGGTTTACAGGGTGTAATTTACCTAGGAGATACACTGCCTCCCCTGAAAAACTATTCTAGATGAACCGTTGGTGGAGATCCTCAAGACAGCCTTGCAAATATCACATTATGGTAATTCGTTTACATGCACTAACGTCACGTGACGCACAGTAACGAGAATATAGTTTCGTCAAAGTTTTCTGTTTTTGAAACGATGAATTTGTCTATGTTTCAGTCGTCTATGAATATGTAGATGGATTTCTAGTTTACGACCGGCACGTTGTGATAAACATTTAAATTTGAATTTTCCACTTTGACTGAAACGCTAAAATCTGGGACAGAAATTAAACCCTGGGATGGATCTGAATACGCGCAGACGTTTCCAGGCTCGACGATTACTTTCCAGTCACTGTCATAACGCCATGTCTTGTTAGAGAAATAGCTCAGTGCTCGGGAGTAACAGCTTGTGGAAATAGTTGGGAAACAGCCAGTTTTATAGCCTGTATAATTATCATTATTTCACGACTGATTACACCTCCGATTAATCGTGTACGACTGAGATACGTTGCGATTTAGCTCAACAGATTCCTTCATCTCATCTCGGTCCATTGAAGAATGATATCCCTGTATCTATCGCCTTTAAGGAAAACCGAGGGATCAACCGCAGGGATTCGAGAGCGTTTGAAAATGGAATAAAGAAAAGAAAAGAGAAGTCTTGAGGCGTGGTAAAAGAAGAGAAGAGTATAAAGTACGTCGTAGTTGAGTTTCACGAACAAAGTTGATATTAAAATCAATCCGATAGTTGAGTCAAGAGTTCAACTGAGTTTGTAACCTTAAAAACTGGTTTTTCCCCCCTCGGGCTCTCTGCTACCGCATATTGAACTTCACTCAAGTTCACTTTCGTATTTACATTCACAGAAGAAAAGAGGAAGGAACAATTTTTTTTCTTCTTTTTTTCGTGGACGTTCTTTGCCAAAAACTCTATCATTTTCATTTTCTCTTTTCTTTTTCATTTTATTTGCTACTAATTTATTTTTTAGAGAGTGTCTAAAATAATTATGAAAAAATACCCATTTTACACCAAATTTAACCAAATTTTTCGTATTTTTCAGAGACGTTTTCTCTTTATTTTGTGTTTTTTCTTTTAAAGACGAGATGCATTCCTTCACGAAAGGTTAGATAATAATTATAAAATATTATCGTTTGAATTTCAACAGCGTTTGTAATAAGCTTACCGTTTTGCAAAGCTCGACTTCTGTGACGAAAATTTTCAAGAAAAATTACACATTATGTGTTACGATGTTGATTCGATAATATCTGTTCATATATGGTATTGGAGGATGTTGATTTTTTGTCATATTGTGTATGTCACGTACAAAGTTGACGGTTATCCTTTGGGTACTTAGCGGCAATAAGAGGCCCTCACGTTTGACCCTAAACTTTTTTTTATCCTCTGTACCTTCGCACCCTCTACTTGACTCGGGGGATAGGTGGTTCGGGCGCAACTTCCCCCTTCCTCGCAAGTTTCGCGAACGATAAATTCCTATCTCGTCTTCTCCTCTTTAACAAGAGATACAGAACCCAGTGGGAGGATGGGAATCGTCAGCCATTAAGGTTATACAAATCGGTGATCACGCTTGGGACTTTAACAAGGTTCGAGTTTCGGTAAATTCGAGGGAAAAACGTAGCCGGTATAGGAAAAGGAAGAGATGCCCTCCTAGAAGTAAATTGAACATTTTATTTTTCTTTATTTTAACGTAGACGTGAATTTAACGCTATTCCCTAATGAAAAGTTTTGCTTATCTCATTTTTCACCCGGTAGCGGAAATCTGCTAATTTTATTATACGATCTTGGAGCTTTATGAATCCAAGATCGTTTGAAAACGATCAAATTTCATCCAAAATACGCTCGGAAGAAATAATTTCGGTTCTGATTCAACCTGGAATGAATTTTGATGAACATTATAGAGATAAGCTTCTCCTCTGCTTTTGCTCGGTGATATGGGTTGCCCATTAAAACTGCAATAACACTCGAATATATCCAAATCTCTCGCATGGGTTTAGAATCCGTAATTAAAGCTCGAAATCGCTCCTCGCCCATCAGGATTTAACGTAAGGGTTTTACACCCTGGATCGTTCTATATTCTACAACTCTACGTTATACACCTCTATATCTCGGATACAATTTTCTTCGACGTGAATCGTGTCCTTATGGAAAAAAATAGATATTTATGTGGCGAGCCTTGTAAAGCAACGGCGAGTACTAAAAACATAACCTTGCTGAACAGTTACTTTCTGCGCGCGCCCCATACAATATTTTTTACGGAAAAGGCATTAATAGTCACTTTGACGCCAGTTGAGTTCCGCACGAAGTGCGTATAGGATCTGCTGTAAAAGGTAGTAGAGAGGGGGTAACCTGCGGTATAAAGACTTTATTCCGCAACTTTGACACGCGCACTTCGAACTGCGCATCAAAGTTGCGGAATAAAGACTTTATACCGCAACTTTGAACTTAGCGGTATAAAGTGCCACTTGCCGGAACGAAAACAGGCGTCAAAAAGTGACTTTTTAATGCCTGTGCCGTAAACAAATTATTTCTTCCGCACATCCGGATTCTGTCAAAAAAACATTGTCCCAAAATATACTGTCTTCGGTTTCAATTGAAATATTGTCAGATCGTGTCAAAAAATCATCCGCAAGCAGTTTCAAAAACGATTTCGCGGGTGTATTTTCACGTTCAGGATCTTATGCCCATGCATGTGTCTGAAATTTATCAAAAAAAAAAAACCTACGTATTTGGTTTTTGGCAACACAATTTTTAGATAGAATTATTTATCGCAAGAGTTGCGTTCCTTGAATTGGTACTGGGAAACACGACAAAAAATTGGGGAGAGATGCAAATCTTTGGTATGCTTGGAGAAGCACAAAAACCACGAGAGAAATGGCACAGATGTGGTTTTCGTTTTTTTTTCTTTTTCAAACTTGGCGTCTTGAAAAAATGGAAGTCATCTCATACATTTCTTTCATATGCATGCTAAAAACTCTTTAAAAAATCAGCACGTCGCGTCAGCTCGATAGTTTGTTGAAATAGGAATGAAAAGCTACAATCCTATAAAAGTTTCCATAAAATTCATTCCTTCTACATTTCTCCAAATTTCCAGTATCTAATTCTAATATTCATATTTCTCTGGGATACAGAATTACTCCGAGCTTTGAACTTTTTTTTTCGCACACGCAGTTTTGAACAAAAAAAAATGAAAGATATTGATATTCACTGGCTCTTCGAGTAGAATTCTAGAAAAATGTGTATAACCTTATCTTTCTCTCAGGCTTTTTATTTTGGAAGAATTTCCGTCGTTGAAGTCAAGGCCTGATGCCTGGCGGGCTATTAACTGTTCGGGTGTATATTTTTGTCTCAGAGATAGGCGAATCTAGTCTCTATGATACGAAAACGGACCGAAAAGGCAACAAGAAATACATAAATTATAGCGGTGTGCCGCGGCGTGACTGCAGCGAAGCGTGGTTCGTATTAAAGTTATGAATATAAATCTCGAGGTGCCAGGTCTCGGTTCCAACGTTCCACCGTTCCTTCGTTCCTCCTTTTCTCCCTCACTCCGCCGGTTCCACCATTCCTCAACCCTTGGCTCTTCTCGGCTTATTCGCTTACCCCTTGACTTTGTCGACGTCCGCGAGCTCGTGGTGTCAAAGTGGCGACCGATAATTCACAACCCCCCCCCTAGGTTCACGTCTTTGGGACACGCTCTACGCGACGCCACGTCACGGTGTCAGGGTGCCTCTTCGAGGGGGCCGCGAATATATATATTTATCTTTTTTCCCCACAAAATCGAAACCCTTCACTTCCACATAAAATATTCTAACGTTGCATTCGCTCACGGATCTCGATATCTCGGTCTCCTTTTCTCAGAACCGAAATCGAATTGAATGAAGACTCTGTTACCTCCACTCGATCCTGGTGACAGGAAATAAACGACTCGAGCGAAACGACGCGGGGCTTCGAGCCTCAGACAACGAAATTTACTGGAGATCCTAAAAGCATAGCATAAAAATGATTCAGAGACAGGGTACAGAGTTCTTGTCGTTGACTACATTAAACTTTGAGGTCAATGTCGGTCCCGGAAGCTGACGGAGGATAAGGTCAACCTTTGAGGAGAATTTATCCCAGTCGTGGGACCATGAGAATTTCGTATACGAAATACTTTCCTCGACCAATCACGCACGGGCGAGCAATAGATATATCGGGTCCCGAAACATATCGATACGTTGTCGTCATACATATCTGATGCCACACGGCCCTAGGCTATAGTTTTTTTTCTTCTCAATTTTTTCTTTTCGTTCGTTTCTCACCCTCAGCCAGCTTCAGGGGTTCACCCTGATCTTTTTTTTCTGCGGTTTCGTCTCTTGCTCCTTTGGGCATAGGTATGCAGAAAGTTTCCCTTTTCTACAGAGATACCCCCCCTTTTTTTTGTCCTTTATCTTTTTTTTCGCATACTCACACCCTTCACCGAATAGAGAAATTCCAAGCAGAGATTTTTCGGTACAGATTCGTTACCTTTCCTCCACCTTTACCTCTCAAATTTCATTCAATTTTGTATGTAGTTTACTTCTACGTTCTTGACGTACCCCGCGTGATTCACACAAATTCACTTTACTACAATTTCACGCCATGATTTCAATCATACACTTATATCATAGACTCATTCTCATTACGCACACAACATGGAAAAGAGGAAAAAATCCTGAAATCGAGACATTTTTAAACAGAAATGGCTAGCTCTCGCGCCTTCGGGTACTTGGCGGCAATTTGCTGCCGCGAATCTTGACACGTAATGCGGTTGAAACCAAAGATTCTTGCAATAGATTGACTTTATGACAAATTTTTCATGGTCCAACAATACAAAGACAGAAAAATTCTGCAGAAGTGCTGTTGGGTTTAGGTATGTGGAAAATGTACCATTACGTGCGAATATTCAAAATCTCAGTAAGATCGACATAATCTTTGGTAAGATTTGAAAGAGACTCACTTAGATCTGCTATATTTCTGGATGTACCCCCTAAAAGTAGCACTCTCACCTTTTCTTGTGACTAATTGAATGATATTTATTATAGAATCGTAAATGAAGAAAAAGAATTGAAAAACTGAAGAGTCGTCATACTCGTGTTCTCATAGTATTACACTTCTACCCTTTTACAGGTCGTTCAAACTGATTTATCACCGGTACGCACTACTTTTACGCATGACATTTGATCATCAGTATAATACGTGTCACGTAGAGTACACCGCATGGAAGTAACATTTGTACCAATTAAAAAGGTAATCGATACGTTTTGTTTGTCCCCCTACCGTCATGTCGGTCACGAGCCGTTGGTATCATCGTGTGTTGTATAAGGGTGTAAATACCCTCTCAGCCTGGTATTTCTCGTTGTCCACACGCGTGCAGCGTACGCGTAAGCCTCTTTGATAAACGTGCCTATGCATTACAACGTCGTTTAGGTACACATACCTATTTGTGCGTATATTCATACGTTACGTTGTGTAAGAGAAGAACACATTTTCGAGGCGAAGAGGGGGCGGATCGGTCGCAAACGACCCTCCCGCTTAATATCTGGTTTATTACGTTACGCGTTACGTTTTACCCTTCTACCTGGTTAGGTGTGTAAATTTTGTGTTACACAGCGCGCTTTTCCACCGTCTGGTTAGCTAGCTAAGGGCTGAAGGCCAGAACACGCTAAATACTGCGTTGCCACACTCGTTCATAATACATACCTTAATTATACGCACTCTACATATTTTAAGGTATTTTACACATCGAGCTACGCGAGGATGACTAACAGACGTAATGCGATCCTGTTCTGCTCACTCCAGGCGCGAAACGATATGAAAAAAAGATTTGGAGCAAAAAAAAAAAAAAAAAAGAAGTAGTAAAAGGAAGAACGAGATCGTAAAAATATACCCAAATCTTATACCCGCGGCTTGACCCCGGGACAGGAGCTCATATCTTTCTGATGATGCATCTTTGCTGAAGGGTCGCGTGCTATCAAATCCCCAGATGTCTTACTACCCGGTTGACCAAATTTTATTATTGCTACTGCTTATTGTTATTATTACCTATTATCCTCTTATATTCAGAAATTCTTTAACCTGGACACCGAGAGGTAATCCACTCGCGAAACAGTCTGAACAGTCGCCATTGAAATTATAAAATGGTTGTCAAATTTTATGGCAGGAAAAAACAAATCAGAGTAGAAGTCGTCCTGTCTACTCCGGCCTTTGTCCAAATGTGTCCAAAGTCATTCTTCTGTCTCTGAAATAGAGTCTAGTTGAAAATCGAATAGGAGCTTGAAGAGAGATACTTTGAAAAATCGTTTCTAAGATTCAGCTTTGGCGTGAGAAATCCCTCTTCTGAGGATCGCGTGACAGTTGAATTTTTGTGAGAGTGAAATAAATAAATAATCTCCAGGCACTGAGTGTCATGACACCAGCCAGTTTCTGTATGGCCTATATTTTAGAGCGTCGAATAGCAGAATTCCAGAATTATAATATTCCCCCAGTTTTGCCCCTGTCTTCTCTCGGCAATATCATCCCTTGTAACCGATTCTTCCAGACTGTTTGGCTCAATAGCCTGGGCTCAACCAATTCGCAAAAATATTTGATGAAAAATGTATTCTACGAATGAAAAGTTGACGCGTTATGTCATCGGGGGGATTCTGGTTCCGGTTCCGATACGAAAAGCGGAGGGAAGGGTGTGGGCCCTCCTTTATCCGGCCTTTCTACACACTGTATTAAAAGCTTTCAGTATCGATTCGATGACAGCCAAATTCCAACACGCGGGCTGAACACCGAAACAGAATAAGAAAAAATCACAGTCAGAGTACCCTGCGAAAAATAGAGAAATTCTCTCGAGGGTTCCTATTTTTTATCATCTGATTTTCACATCTTTCAAGTTTGCCTTTGCCGTGGAATCAGGTCTGAAATTTAGCCCTTTGATCCCGTGGTGTCGTTGCTGGATTTTTAGTACAAAGTGCAGCCAGCAAACTCGTCATGATTATACCGTAACGCGTCTCTGGAATAGAAGACAAGTCAACATCCGAAGCTCACAAGGGTGGATCCACACATACTGGGATAGGGTATCTTGTCATCTGTGCCTTGAGTTCCTCTCACACAACGTCGAGGCCGAGAGACGGAGAGCGGAGGTGGCGTTAGGGCGGAAGGTTCCTTCTAATCAAGCCCCTGGTTACTAATTAATTTATCTCTAATAACCCACCGCCTATACATAGCACAATATGCCTGCACGAAACGAAGTTACGCCACTCGAGATCGGGTCAGACCCAGATCACACGAAATAGAAACATTCAGAGCCGATCCCGACCCGAGTTCGTTAGAAACTGATTCTATCACTCGCGGGAAAATTACATACTTCCATCGATTCGTGCGAACGCGAGGGTCCTGATCTTTATACGAGATAATCTGTCGCCCGAGAAATACGAATGGGTCATTATACGTAATTTCAAGCACCCTTCCTACCTCGTACGTACCTTCCGTCAATGATAATTGCAGAACACAGTGGGAATATCGTATTGCGATTCAGCCATTCGCATTCGTTTCGGAGTCTCGAAATGTGTATTTTCGCTATTCAGTATTTTCGAAGTAGATTGCGCTATAAGAGAGTTCATCAAACCACTCACTTCTCATCTATTATAGGCTCCGATGATTTTGATCGATGAGAACTTTACAGAATTTTTCCATTCCAGCCAAAGATGAGAGCCAAAGAAACGCTTCTTCGCTACACGGTTTTTGTGTGACTTGTTTTTGGGTCGATTTGAATTTTTGACGAGATCGGAGATGCCCGAAACGAAATTTTGCTTTTTATTTATTACACCAACATCGAATGATCCGGAAAAAGGTCGAGAGTATGCTTCTTCGTTTAAATAATGTATGTGTCAAAATCTGCTCGAAGATGATAATTTGAGTTTGATCGATTGAACTACATTCTGACCCCGAGTATATAAATTTATCGGGACTGAGCTGCTTCACTTATACGAAGCGGGGCTCCCTCTTGGTTCCACGCGCATGCGTAGCGAGATGCGCGGAGGTTGCGCGCACTAGACTTGCGATCTCAACAGTGTATAACCCCAAAGTTACCCACCGCGACAATCTTTAAATTATCTAAAGTAAGGCAGTGCTATTTTATGGGGTGTTTTCTATCGTTAATCATCACGTGCATGGCCTAGAGTGCGGTTCGTGTCGTAACATTTTCCGATAACTCGGCTATTAGAAAATATCACGTTCGAAGAGCTTCGACTCTGCAGGAATAGGAAGTCGTTTTTCTCGTGGAAGATTGAAAGCCGATTCAGACACGAGTAAAAAGAAGACAAAAAATAATTTCAATAAGAGAAAAAATCAAACTTGGTATTGAGAAACGAGAGAATATCAAGTGACAAACACTTCCTTTGATCAGAGATTCTCGCATCAGCTGCGAAGAAACAACGCCGAATCTGATTAAACCGTAATTCGTACAATTTCCATAACTCAAGCGAACGTCATAAATGAATTCTCAACGTCACTTTTAGAATCTAATTTATATTCAAGTAAAATTTACACTCCGTACCTCCCTGGAAAATTTCTTCTCAAAATATCCTGCTTTTAAAATTGTTCTGTCCATGATATATCAGAGAGAACGAAAATTCGTCATCATCGGAGTTATTACGTCACGGTTGTACCTCATACCGAAAAAAAAAAGAAGTAAAATCATTCGTCTTTTCATTCCGTCGTATCACACACAAACTCTCTCACCTTTAAAACATTTCCCGCGCGACCAGGCGCGCAAAGTACGGTATAAACCTCTGCGGCAGTGATACATGGAACTGTGTACACATTATAGCCCCCCTCCCCCCTCCTTCACCCCCTACGTTGGACGACCACCCTTGCGAGTACACCTTCAGCTCCGTATCCCCCTTTCGAGTACGAAGTAAAGGGCTGGGGGTGAGCGTGTGTGGGACAACATCGCTGCTTTAAGTTATTCATAGCCACAGGCCAGCCACCAACACCCATACGCAAGCTCCATGGACCCATACACGATCCGGGATGGACCATGCCACCCCTGGGGAGATTCTCAGAGTACCTGCCGGCTACTGCCCTGCTTTCACGACGCCCCTAGTTTCGCCAGTTTACCTCGTTTCATTCTCAAATAGTTTCTTACTGTAACGAAGACCACAGAAGATATATCTGAATCATCGCTAGTTCACCGTCTCAAGGTACTCCTTAAATATTTCAATTTCTCAGATTAAAAAAATTCACTCCGGAATGTGTTATAGGTCGTCCGACGCCAGCGCTCTAGGTGGTCAGAATAATCCCTTCTGGCCAAAGTTACAAAGTTAAGTTTTCAAAGTTTGTTTCACTTTCGAATACGATTTTCAACTCCTATGGAACACGAATTTCATTAAAAATATTGAAAAGCCCAATTGTTATTTCATCGCAGAAATGAACTTTTTTAACTTCCCGTATCTCTGATTTCAGAGAAAATAGGAAGTTATTGTAATCAACCCGAAAATGAAAAGTTGAGTTTTTACTGGATCTCCACGTTTCGAGGTCCGGAGAATAGAATCACTTTCGATCATTTTCAGATGGACGTCTGTGTGTGTGTGTGCGTAATCAAATTTTTGTTCGACGATATCTCGAGAACGCGCGGTCGGATTTCGATCAACTTGGGCTCAATCGACGGGGCTTTCCTTAACTTAGTACTGATTAGATTTTGGCTTCGATCGGATTAGTACTTTTTGAACTATTCAAATAACAAAATTCTAAAAAACGCAACAAAAATGACGATATCTTGAGAACGAATCAACGGATTTCAATGAAATTTGGTACCATATGGTTTTTTTGATCGCTGATCCCGAATCTGAAGTCAATTTGCAAAATTTTCATTTGGCGTATTCGATATGCTGCAAAAAAACTAAAAACATTTGGATTTGGACGAAACTTGGTGCTCGTAGGTTTTTTGGGTCACTGATCACGAATCTGAAGTCAGATTTGCGAAATTCAAAATCGCGAATCCAATTTACCGGAAGAAACACTAGAAACATTCGAAATCTTACGGAAATTGGTACTCGAAGGTTTTTTGAACCGCTGATCAAAAACCTGAGGTCATATTTGCAAATTTCAAAACTAAATAACGGGAAGTTCGAAGGCTGGCTCATAGTCAGCCCAAACCCGCTTGTTTTACTCTTGGCGCCCCTAACCTGGCATCGTAACAATCGCTTAGAGGCAATCGTCTGTTTTGAATTGAATGAAGAAAAACGAAATTGTAACCATTTTTCTATCCAGGTAAGTCAATGAGAAATAAATTTTGATCTCCGAATAAACGTTACGAAATAAAGATACACGGTGAGTGGCAGTTCGTTGCTTCTTCTGTTGCGTATGAAAAACTGAGAGAATCTCTTTGTACAGACTTTTGTTGAGAAAAAAAAAACCGTCAAAGAAACGTCTTGGTTGCGTCTGCCTTTGATGAGTAGGTATAACGTGTAAATAGGCACAGAGGCTTTGAAATTTGATTGAAGTTGTCCCTGTCTGTATTTGGGGAGTCGGTTGTGGAACGTAATGGAATAGCTTGAAGACGATCGTCGCGATGGTATCAGTTTACGTGTAAAACGCTGCCGAACAGCTGGCCTATTAGATGCAAATACGCGAGGAATCGGTATGGAGGAGATCTCAAAGGTTCGGTATGCTAAGTCTTGGTTTAATTACAATTGGTTCGAATCAATCTCGATGGAAATTAACAGTTAAATTGGCTCACTTGACGATTGAGGTTTGCTGTTTGCCGTTTGCCGTTTGGGCAGAGGCACTTGCGTCCCATTTCAAAAGGTAATTATTCGACAACTTCCTCGTCTGATGTGAGTATCTGAGAAAAGAAAAAAACGCTTCTCCAGGTGAAAGAAAAAGCCAAAACTTATCGTGATATACGTCTGAGAGTGCTTTGAGACCCAAGTTTGAGAATCGCGCGCGAATGGAGTTTGAACGAAACGAAGAGAGAAAAAAAAATAGAATTGATTAGTGAGCACCTGAATTCTCTGTTAGAGACTGCGTCAAAACTTTATGGATAAATTATCAATTACGCATGGGAGGGTAAGTCCACGGTCATATTTCTCGATTGAACTCACAGCCAGAACTCCCTGAATAATCGTATTATCGAGAAAGACGACCCTATTGGATCTGCGATACATCAGCTGGAAAATATAACGTCACCCCACGTGTATTCGCAAGAATATATAGGCATGGATCATTTCTTAACCAGAGCCTCGTGAAGGGACTTCACTTTTCGTAAACCCTTTTTTTGTGCTGTGAATAGCGAAAATGGCCCAAAAAGTAGAACTTGCAGTTCCGGAATTACACACGATAACATTGATGTGAAATTGTTCAAAGTAAAAATTGTATATATATATAGTTTGAGTTCATTGTTACTCCGAAACTACAACAATCGATGTGTTATCTGATCCAATAATAGTGATCCTGATTTTGTGCCCTCTGTGTAACTTCATGATAACATTCGTGGCCAATTTTCGCACTTTTCACCGCCAAAAATAAGGTTTTTGGGTCCCAACTACTCTCTTCCGGCGTATCAACCTTCTACACAAGAAGATGACATTTTTTAGGGGCTGGACTATCATAACCGAAAAACTTAGGTACATGTATTTCAGGATCTGATCTACTCGTGAGGTCTTTTCGACCATCGAGAGTCACTGGCTCTGATAAAGTCTGACTTCATCTCATGAACGGTCGATTTTACGCGAAAAAAATGCTTTCAACTCTCGAATGGTAGAAGCATTAATAACTTACTGTATAAATAAAGTATTGCTTATGTCATATTCCGTGAAAAAAAGCTCCGCAGCCTCCTCCATTTTTCGAATACAGAGAGAAATCTGTAGACCGAAAAGATGAAAGATTGTAAGTTTTATTTGGGAAAAAAAAGTGTATCTAATATTGTAGAGATTCAGGGAACATTTCTCAGAGAAGATTGAAAATTTCAGTCTC
The DNA here is from genome assembly GCA_018420115.1 of Euura saliciscinereae. NCBI lineage: Eukaryota > Metazoa > Arthropoda > Insecta > Hymenoptera > Tenthredinidae > Euura > Euura saliciscinereae. The sequence goes on along the minus strand of JAFFZH010015384.1, from coordinate 29,919 downwards.
ATTGTTACGTGTGTATGAAGGCTGAAGACACAGACATGGAACTTAGACACAAGATGACCGATATGAACAGACTAGTAATATCCCAAGTAACACGCTTTAGTTAACCTACCACTTGGTAAAATACTAAGGCAAGCTACTAAGTTTGCCCCTAATGTGGATTAAGGTCACGTGTACGAGTTTGGCTAAGTCTGGCAAAGCAAGAATATTAAATGTACGACTTTAAAAAGAACTTTGCCCGTTCATTTTTTTTTTCTACTTTCTATCTTCTCTTGTTCTACGTTTCCACTCGCATCGTATATTTTTACTCAGTTATATGATACCTTAAACATTTTTTTTCTTCTTTTTTCTTTATATGCAAGCAGCCATTTCTTATCGCGTGTCGGCTTTTCAACGCTATTCAAAGTCACGCGTCACACTCAGCTTATATTTTACTGTTTCTTGGGTTCTTTCTTGAAAATATATGACTGGGCCGGATAAATCTGGTTGCAGTAAAATACATCAATGAATCAAAAAAAAGATCTTAGGAATTTGATATCTGATCAGGTTGTTTATTTCGGAAGTTGAAATGTTTCAGAAAAACTTCATTTCGTGTGCTTTTGCCAGAAATAATAAAAAAAAAAAAATCAAAAAGGACGGAAAAACTATGTTTTACATGGTTTACCATAATATTCTGTACAGAAGTTCAAAATGTCATTGTAGCTGTATAGAAATTGGAGTGCGCCTAGAAATAATTTATGCATGAAAACTACATATATGAAAACACCGAACGTCGCGTCGGCAACGTCTGGGGTAAGCAATAAAATTTTTTACCGTGTGGTACCAATTTCACAGTACATACGAAGCTCGGAATCAAACGTGCGATCCTAGTATTCGTATCTTTTTAGCGTTCTCCACATGAAATCGTTTTCCAAAAAAAAAAAAAAAAACGACAGGTCTACTATTCGTCTTCTCCGTAAAATTATCACAAGTTTTCACAAACCACCACGCCTTTCTATTCCTTCAACAGAAAAAAAAACGTTGAACTCAAATTCGTGTTTTTTTCCGAAAAATCGAAATATTTTCTACTTTTGAATAATATAAATCCGAGCTTCGCGGCTGGGACGAGAGTTTTGAAATTCGTAGCAGTCCTTTAGTTTTGTGGTTGTGTGTTGCGGCCGTGGGGGTGCGGTAAATCCCAGCATCCCTTGTGGCCTGTGGCAGGAGACCTGCGCTTCCCACCAGAACGAAGTGGTCGGCGTCCCGACGCTCTCCACCTCCGTGCGTCTTACGATTTCCCCGGCGACTCCGGTGGTCGCCAACTGTCCGTCGACTTGTTTGCTTCACACTACCTTATCATACATGATAGTATCTCAACTCGGTTCACCTGATTGAACTTGGCGGAGAGTAAGAAAGAGAATTCAAAAAAGGAAAATGAAAAATTGATGTACAGGCTCGGGACGGTTTCTAAAAGCTTTTTTTTTCGAATCACAATCGATGATTCAAAATTACTAGAATATTTTCTTCATGTTTTACAATCGTAGATCATGTTGGCGTCAAATTTTTATGTGAATCACTTTGTTGGTTCTGAATATTCAAGTTTATGAATACCAAACAGGAAAAAAGGCACAACAAAGATGTCAGTCTGCATGCAATTCCAAACAAGAAACATGAAGAAATATTTTGGTTTGACGCTAAAATGAAGAAAAGATATGAAAATTACGGAACTTCTATCATGATTTTTACATTTTCATGACACTTCCTTCATTTTGGTTACAAATTCTTTTGGTCTTACGCATAAAAATCGTAATTTTCAAGCCATTTCATCATTTCGGCGTCAAATCAAAATATTTTGCTACATTTTCTGTTCAAAATGTTGATATAGATTTCTACAGTTGATCTCTTCTCCGCATTTGAGATCCGGAGCCTCAGGTATTATTCCGAGAAATTCAATTCCCCGTCAAAATCTAGACATCGTCCCCTTAAGATTCGTAAATTTTTGTCAAAAGCTGGAGGGGATAATATTTAGAAAATTGATGCAGTTGAATCAGGATGTAAAATCTACGAACGAGCGCTGGTTTGTAATCTTGAATTTTCAGATAGACTGAGTAATGAAATTAGTACATCAAACACTCTCTTTGACGTGTGCCCTTGATTGCCTTCTTAATTGAAAGAACCTGACGCAATTTCGCACACAGGATAAGGGCATCGTTTTTATTTGGATGAATTTTAACGGTACAGGAAACTTTCAGTATTCGAAGTTGATTTTTTAAATCGTCAAGATACAGAATTGAAAAGGAAAAAAATTTTAGCAGTTAGTTTCCAGAACCAGGGGCCTTGGAATTTGGTGTAATTTCGAGAAATTGGTTGGTCCAAAACTTTCCGAGAGACAGTGGCGCGGTCCTTTGCTCGTTGAACTTTTGGCATATTGTTAATTATAGATAGCGTATGCAGGAATATCTTGAGTATGACAACTTTTCAGGTCTCCGTTAATTAACATCTCAGAGAGAAGGCACTAATGAGGCATGACCCTGTCTTTTGAATCAAAGCCTGAACTCAAGATTTTGATTACCGCGTCGTAGTAGGCATCAAAGGAAATACTCCGTTTCGTTAATTGAAACTCACAATAATCATTACGGACCCCGAAAATACACACGTGTAACTGTATACCCAAAATTTTGGTAATTCCGAATGGAACATAACGCGAAACATTTCGCTTCAAAGTACCTCTACCTCAACTTGGTCCGCTTCTTGCACATCGCCTATGTAATCATTTTCATGAATTCTCTCAGACACTGTAACTATATCAGACCCCGCACTTCTATTTAACCATCAATCGAAACTGGACCTATTCAAGGAATAACGTAATTGGAAAATCAAGACAGATGTTAGCCTAAATCATAACCTTCGCGTTTCACTATTTTATCACGAACTTCAAGTAAACTAGTGTAAAGACATCAGCCGACTGAATGTCATCGAACTAGTCATAATTGAAACTGAGATTTAATCCAACGTTCATTCATCCACATCTTCGAAAATTTTTGTCCAATCGCATTACACATTTTCAAAAGGTGGTATAATCGATTATTCACATGCATTTCCAGTGAAAAGCCTTTGAATATCTCCGAAAACGTTGAGATAAAAAATCAGTCAATTTAAACCTTACTGGAAGATCAATAGTCGTAATAGCGACATATAATACGATCTTTTGCCTTTTGAAGTGAATATCTGAAGAACTGTAAAATCTTAATGAATTTTAGAGACAAAAAGCAAAACAAACTCGGAAACAGAAGGTCGTATCTGCTTTCAAATAATGAAACCAACAAAAAAATTAAAAATTAAAAACTAAAAAAGTTTGATGAACTCTAAAATCAACCGTAGAGGCAGAAAGCCATTGATACAGCAGAGAAACTCTTTTGACCCTTCGGAATTCGGATTATCTACACATTTTCATCATTTCGACAGTGAATGACATGACCAAAAAAAAAATAAAAAATCGATGGCACCAAAATTTATTTTTGCTACTTACGACTTTATGCCATCCGAGGTGCCATCAGACACGCGAAGTATGATCAGCATTCTTCGATATCGCCGCTACCGAAATACCGTGGGTGTATAATAAATTTTGACAAAACGGTGAAATCGATCCTTTTTTTATAATGGTAATTCCGTCTTATTCGATATATATCGTAAATTCTCCGATATTTCGATCACCTGTATATGTGAGTAAATAATTTTTTCTTTTCACTCCTCCGCACCACCGTGCGCGAGTAGGTATATTATATATGAAGAAAAAAAAACGAAAAAAAACGGTATCCCCCAAAAATAAACTTGAATTTATTCGTAAACCAATAAATATCGCGAGTCATAGCGACACCGCACGACAGAATCCCCGCCGAAATGGTGACAGTCGTTTAAGAAGCGCTGATAAAACGTCTCTTCGTCTTGCCAGGAAATTCATATATCATATCGCGCGTTGGACACCCCAGGATCTGCGTTTTCTGCCTGCGATTTTTAGACCGCGTTTTATTTATGCCGAAATGTTTATCGGAGTTAGATTGCAATTGCGTTACCAGTGAAGGGGGAAGAAGAGAAAAGGCGAAAGTGAATGACTGACATTTTGAGGCTCAATTTTTCAACGGAAAGTGAAAAGAAATTTGGGCAATGACCGGAAGTAACGGAAGATTAACATTAATACTCGTTGCATAATACGGCACAATAGTTAATACAGAATTTTGAAAAGCACATAAAGTTTGTATATCAGAAGGCTCGAGGCGATAAAGTGTACAAAAGACGCCTGAAAGCCCTCAAATTGCGTAAGAAAGGGAAAAGGAAGTGACGTAGATAGCCTCTTCCCCCTCACCGACCCCCAAAACTCCGTTTCGAGGCTCTATACAGGGTTCTAAAAACATTAAACTAACCAGAATAAATGACTATCGCTGATGACGCTCCACTGGGTTGTCTAACGCTCGTAAACTTTCTGCAAATGGAGTGTTGTTTCGCAAAAAATAAAAAATAAATATATATGTATATATAAGAAAAAATGAACAAACTTTTGCGATTTCTTAAATCAAAAAACTTTTTTCTCACGACCGTCATAGAACCACAAAAATTTAATACGCTTTGAAATGATGACCAGAAATCTACCGATTTTTATTTTTTTGAATAAATTTGAATAATCCTTTTTCTGGTATGAATCGCAAGAGTTACAGGCTATCAAAAAATAAATCGACCATGTTTGATACTGCGTAGCAGACAGACTCGATTCAGGCATTTATAGTGAGGAAATAATTTATCGCCGTTCGTGAGTAAGTCGTATTAAATCAGAACATTGGGCAATTATTCGCACCATGGAATCGTGGCATCGGAAGGGGATTCAAACTTTGTCCGAGAAACGTAAGTCATTAAAATTCTGTGTGATTCAAAATCCACTCAATTATTGTGTCTTTTAACATTTGGTTTACTTGAAACAACGCATTTGTAAAACAATAGTAAATGGCGCAACTGAGCAACTGAGTTATTCCAAAGTGCGTATATGCGCGAAAGACAATCGCGCAGTCGGAAAGTAGATCAGTCACAATGCGCGCATGCGACAAATTCCATTTTTCTCACTCTCCTGATGCGGCGTACAATTGACGCACGCTACCACTGGCATTGAATATTAGAATTTCCAAGAGTTTCTTGAACACAAGAGGCTCTACTCTGTTTAGTGTCGATAATGTTTACATGAAATGTGAAAACCGATGAGAAAAAAAGTGTGTAGATTATGTTATCAATTTGTAAGAGACGATAATTTCTCGCTGATCTAGTATCTGGTACAGCTGACTTCAGATTACCACGTCGATCTGAAGAAACGGGGTGATAAAGTATAACCCGTAAAACGTACGCAGCGATGAGTCGTTCGCTAAGATTTACACCTCTACTTCTAGCATTAAATGTATACGAGATTGTAACTGTAACTTGAATCATAAAAACGATCCTCCACCTACGTTCTCGTGGTCTGAAGTATGCAGTCGTAATTATCTCGCAACGTGACGCATCTGCCGCGATACTGGGAGTAATTGTTGCCTAGATACGGTCAACACGTTGGGTCAATTCGAAAAGACATTTCGCTTTATGGTCACACTTAAAAAAAATAGTAGCGTCAAATTTTTTTTTATTTTTTCCCTGAAGCGAAAATCTTGTCATCCTCATTGAATCCTCTCCAAGTCAACTGATGAATTAACTTTATAAATTTCTCTGAGCGAATGTACCGCGACTGCAGGCAAAATGATTGGCACAGGCGTCTGTAATCATGTCTTTTTTATAGTAATTACCTTACTCATCCCTTTATCTTAGCTCAAACGCTTAACCTCCCGACATTATATTCCCATTTCGCGAGATCCCGAAGATTATCCAAAGAAGTGTATAGATAATGTTTGCGCCTGGGTCATTTGCGATATCTGATCTGCTCCACACGACATTCACACCACGATGCTCGTTCGGGATATTGAAAATTCACATCGATCGAGGACAGCTTTTCTCCCCTTCCTCGGAACAGATTACAACATTCTCGGATCCTTTGCACGGATTATGTTTCTGAACTCTGATAATTGCTCAACAACTTTCATCTGCTTGTATCGACCATTCGAATGGGGAAATCGCGAGTAACAAAATTGTGGGGTGTAGTTTTGAGTTCGGAGTTGTAGCTAATAGGTAAGTCCAGTTTAAGTCAGACTCAAGATCTTGCCTGGCTTAGGTAAGTTTCTAACACCGACTACCTAAATTGCTTTGCGGTACCAAATACTGAGGCGTCTGCGTGTCCATGGAACATAGTTCCGTCTCTCCTATACCAATATAACGAAACGGAACAACAAACTAAAGAACTAAACGAATCCCGCGACTCAGACAGGCAGAACTATAAGCCGACTAGAATCGGTGAGAAACTTCTAATCCGAAAGCTTATTTAGCCAAATTGACGAAAAGGTTGACGTGCGTGTAGTAATTGCCCGAGTCCAGCGTGTTAAGATGGTCTTAAGCTTTGTTCTACGACCAGCAAGATTGAATCGTTCCTTCAGAAGCTTCATAGCTTTCAAACACGACATCAAAATGGCGGGAAATTTCTCCAAAAGAGTTACTCCGATTGAACTTACTAGAAAAAAAGGTCACATACTTCGATCCAACTGTTTCGACCCTCAGAGGAGCAGGGTGAGACGATTCCGGCCAGTAGATCAAAAGGAATTACGAAAAAGTGATCGATTTTTGTCTTTCGGTTCGTACCCTACGTAGGCTTTAGTTATTTCTCCCGCTTAACAAGTCTATTTGAAGACCGAAATGCCGTTGATCAAGTTAGAAGTGGGCTTGGATCGAAAGCCGAGCTTTTCCCTTCAGGTTTTCGCCCAATGTAAGTTTGGGTATATGGGAGAAGGAAGGCGAAGGCTCGCTTTGTTCGATGGAACAGTGTTTTGTAGCGGAAGTTAAGCTAAGGTAACGTAAGAGGCTGCTGTTCTCATTTGTTATAATTGTACAAGTTGAAATGGGCCTCGGATCAAATTGGGTTACGCTCGGTGCCTCGGCAAGCTACAGCTGTATACATCGTTTGATAGGGACGTCGCGACGTCTCTGAGCTTCCCAAAACGATCTCACGCGACCTCGGTTACCTTATCCAATGTCGGATAAGTGTTATTTTCTCCACCGATTTACAATGTAAATAGAGTAGGTGCTTCACGGAATACCTCAAAGAAAACCCATCAATCCTTCTAGAATTTCATACCCCGGAAACACGGTAACACGCATCGCTATGAACGAGCGCCAAAATTTACTCAAAACTGACAAAATCCACTCGCCAAACGTTTTCACGCTAACAAACTTGAAGAATAGGTAAAAGGAAATCAATTTTAACGCAAGTCAAAGCTTTTTGAGATCTAAGAAGTCGTATTCCGACACGTCACATCTATTTCTTATGGCTTTGAGGAAAGTTCTGAACATCGCAAAGAAATTAGGAAGGCTCAAGGCTAGCAGGCGACGGGTCCTCGCTAAGGGATCACGGATTAGCCAAGGGTGAAGCGACTGGGGAAAAGACCGTTATCGTAAGGGTGGACAGGGAAAAGTGGCAAGCGACTAATTGTCCAGCTCGACCGCAGGAAGAGATTCATTGAAATTTTGCGACCTTGGAGTGCTCTGCCGAAGATGTGTGTGGAAGTTTCTGGGTCTATCTATGAGAAATCGGTTGGTAGTTTCCAAAATGGAACTCGTAGGAACGATTTATTCTGCGAAAGCGATTTATACAGTCTTATCTTGTGGGACGTGTCGCAGGAACCTATCGAGTCTGAGTACTTCGTGTGGAACCGTGTGGAGATTTTGAAACGATCACGTGTCGTTTTTAGAATTGAATGTTTTCTGCAACTTCATTCCGTTTGCAATCGGTGCCCGAAACTACTCGCGGCACGATCATCGAGATTTAGGGTAATTGGAGTAAAAAAAATATATAAGCTTGTAGAGTCTTGAGTCTATGTCGGGAAAGATGAATGAAGATAAGGGATTAATTGTTGGGGATTAAAAGTGGGAAGTAAAGAATGTCGGAGGTTGTTTAAAATCCCAGAACAATTAGGCGACGTGCTTGAAAGACGCTCGAGTAGGACTGCGAGGAGGCCAAACAGTTTAAATCTAATAACGTTGGTGATTTTCTTTTTTTTTATCTTACTTCACTCTCCTGGATCCCCAAGCAAGAAAGACTCGCACTTATACCGACAGACATACCCTGAAGCGGTAAAATCTTAGAAAAACTTTTTCACTTCCCTTGCGAGTAATTATTTCATTACTCTGACTAATTGACCCCACAAAGACTCCGGTCTGGGACTGGAAGTCGAATTTGTCTTGGAAAAAGGGGGGAAGAAAGAAAAACTAGTAGGAACATAGACTATGGAAATTCACTGAGGAATGTCGAAGACATATCGCCGTGCAGAACTCGATCAACCTCAAGAATTGATAAAATACATTGAACATTGTAAAATGAAAGTACTGGAAGACAGTGTTGTAAAACAAAGCGGCGGAATTTGATACTTTAGTACTTCATCCCATACCTCGGATCCGGTGGCTCTTTCTTTGACGCAATATAGTATTTTTCGTTATACGTTCAATAACCTTGCCTTCGATTCAGCGTCACATTCCACTCATTGATATACCCCATCCGGAGCCGATTGTAAACTGCAGTTCAAGATCGAATAACTAAAGAACATTAAAAAAGAAAAAACTATAGAAGATATTGTTCAATCGGTCTTATAGATTCGGAGCTTTAAGCGTTCACAGAGATTCTGATTCTTCACCTCATATGCCAAAGATGAATTACCGAGGTTAGTGGATGGAGGCAAGAAATGAAAAGGAGCTTGTATTGCAGAATATAAAACAGATTTCTTATAGTGTACCCTCTGATCTCTGAGAAGACTGGACAGACATGGAAACAAAGAAGGTAGAAGAAACGGTGTAGAGAAATGAAAAGGTCTGGTGAGGGCATGACCCAGCGTCTGCGACATCAAACCATCCGTTCGTTCGTTGTGCTGTGACTTTCATACTACGTAAAAATTTATGTTACAAGTTTGCATGGACACCTATGAGGCTATGACAAAGGTTCACCCTCGTGAAAGTCATGAGTAATTATTTTTCCATAATTTTGGCAGCGTTTTACTCCACTGACTTGAAGCGTTGGTAGCAGTGCAGCAGGCCATGTTTCTGGGATCCTGAAACTACCCCTAACCTGGTCTCCGCACACTATACCAGCTCGGACATACACGTGGTGTCCGACGACTGTGTCAGAGCATGGATATGGGTTGACCTGCAGTTCCAGGATGTGTACAAGTCTGTTCATATACATGGAGCAGCGAATACACTACAGTTTGGTGTGAGTGGGATACCAAAACCTACGCACAAATGGAAAATTGGCCTTACCTCAACACGCTAGTGCGTTTTGGCGAACCCACTTTGAGAACATGGCGCGGACCCCTCTCCTGGACATCGAAAGTATCTCTGACACCTCCACCAATTGCAACTGTGTACGGTCTACCTCAATACCATCAGAATTTGGTACTCGAACTCAATGGACATCTGCTATATCCAGATTGTCTATTGATGGGTTCAATGCGAATAATTTCTGTTGTCAGATGATTGGTATCGTCCTCCACATGGACCCCGACACTTTCATTAACCAATGTACCAAAGTGCTGGTCATGTATATCTGCTGGCATGCAAGTTGTACGCTTTGCAGCAAGGCCTGGTAATATTCGGGAGGTGGGGGCGGGGGGGGGGGGGGGGGGGTAACATCGTGTTGCAGTAGGGAGATTGTACAGGCCAAGAGAACCAAAGCGACCCTGGAGCTTGCGGGGGGTTAAGAGGACGGGGAAATGTTACGGGAACATAAGCAAGGACCACCCGGTCGATATCCCAGCCACCGAAGCAAACATAACTCTTTTTTTGTCTGCCTCCACAGACTTGGAACAATTGATGATTTTTTCTGTTTGCTGGTATGCTGATGTCAATTTCCAAAGAACTTTTCCGGTTTTGCAAAAATCTGAATCTTTGGGATGCTTTTGGTTGAGCTTGGATCGTCTGTTCACTTTCATACGCAAAACAGCGTCTCTGGTTCAAGTCGGTTTTCATAAATTAACCCTTCCCAGTAGAAGCACCTGTCTTTCTCCTTCCCTGGCGTGAATAAGATTTCTTGGGAGAGTTTTCCAATTGAGTTACCCTCTCGTTTCTGTCCCTTGAGGTTTTTGCGGATTTTCTCATTAACAAGACAAAATTAAAGCGTTGTGAAACGGCTAACACTACCCCGACCTAGTAAGGTAATTGGCGCTTTGAACGCGTTTAGTATTATCAAAAACGTTGATGAAGGTGATGATGATAATGATGGCGATGATCGAGGAGGAACGAGAATCTTTCCACTCCAAAATCTTTATAATGATGCAATTTTATGTTTGAAAAGGTGCGTGGTGTGACTGTCCTCCGGGGTAAGATAGAAAAAATAAAATGAAGAAAAAAAACAGGTAAAAAGTGTCTTTCTCTTTGTATTCTTTTCGTTGACTTCCACCGCTTCCTTTATTCCAGTTACTTATCGCTCTAGGCAAATAACGTTGGAGGGTGGTAGATAGGGCTGGTAGAATTGAAGCAATTGAGCGTGGAGGACGATTGCGCCTAACTGCGTCGACCGTTCGTGTCTGTGTTTAGAGGCGCGAGTTTGTGTGTAAGGTACAATACCAGAACTCTATTCTACAATTGTGCGTGTGCACAGTCTCCCAACGTCTTTCTGTGAATCTCCCTCGTTCTTATACTGCACAGTAAAGGTTGAGGGTAGCAGAGGACTTGGAGAACGTTTTACCACTTTAGGCGTGTGGCATTTGACGCTGGTACTCATATCTCTTTAACCGTACTAAACTTCCCAGCAAATGTCAGAACCTCGTGCAAATAACGAGAAAATGACGCTGCTCTATTTTTCAAAACAAATTACACCCCGTTTCTTTTCTAACACCGAGTAGAAAAAATAATAATATTTTGTATAAAATAGCAGACGAGAATGTATTAGACGTTGGTCTACAATCTCAAGCCTGCAGTTCTAAACGTCAAGATTAATAATTGTAAACATAATTTCAGTCTACCTGGTATTTCAACTTTCGCTGTCACCAGAATGTTAAATTAAATTCCATCTAGGTCACTACGTCATCGGTGTGAGTCGTAAGTCAAATCCCAGGGTTCTCGCGATGGACGTTGCAGCGCCACTGCCGCGGGGCATTCAGAAAAGCGCTACGAGCGCGTGGTGGTAGATAGAAGCGTGTAACGGTCAGGCGACTGTTTCCCTCCGAATAATGACCTTTTTCTCATAGTTTTCAATTTCATATCATCCAATCCACTGACCAGTTGGTATAACCTTTTATACATTAATGATATTTTCGTTTGAGTATAATTTGATATATAACAACTCCATGCCTCAAAAACTGTCTGCCTTTACTCTATCTTATAGACCTTCCTCTTGCGAGAAAAAAGTGTGTAATTTATAGATTCAATAAAAAGTCTGGTAATGTGTTGGCAAACAAGCTAATGGAAAAAGTGATCAACAACTAACGAAGTGATCATTTAATACTCACCAAACACGTCGGCTACCTCTTGCTATCAGTTTCCGATATCTGAATAGGCGTGACGAGCCGGTATAAGAGAGGATGGAATGTGAATCATTCAGGGAAATTTGACTGCGAGTCCACAAAAATTCATCATTCATTTGTATCGACTTTACTCATCTCGTGACATGATTAATTCTTCCGAAAGTCTTTTAGGTAAGTTTCGAAGACGCTAAAATATGTAGAGCCTTGATCATTATTTAGCATCAAAGCTTGTAACCGTTTAAAGCTTTATTGTAGTCTCTTGAGAAACGATGTTGATGAAAGAATCCCTCGAATTAGGATGATTAATTTAGTATTGACAGTAGCCGACGTTGAGAGAGGGATCAAAGTTTTTTTTACGTGAAAAAGTTTGATTTTAATTCACTAGCAAATCGAACGATCAATGTCTGATGACCAGGGGTTTAAACGCCCTGATGGAAACTGGTTCAGTTACTCTTAGAGCTTTGGGGAATAGCGAACAAAAAATAAGGAATTCTGGGTCTCGTGTTATAATAAATTCATACGAAACTAACCGTTGGTGTTTTAATAGTCTGGTTAACACTTTTGCCTGTATAATTACAGCGTTACAAATATATAGACTAGTAATACTACCTGGCAAAGGCTAGGCCGGCAATTACTTTAATCACACCAAAGGTGAACGAGTTTGAAAAGTTTTTAGTCTGCCAAGCGGTTGAAGGCAGTTTTTATTCCCACTAATTATTATAACTAAAAACTTTTAAAAGTAGTGCACCTTACTTAGTAACTAACGCGTAATCACCCGCATTTTCAGAGAGCTCAATTAACGCGTGATGATGCCGATTGGACCCCCCACGACTCGCTAACCCTCATAATCCTGGAATATACGCTTTTTCAAATGGCACTCGAAAATTTTCAATTCGATGAAGTATTCCTTTGAATCCAAAAGGATTTCTTCATCCTTGCTCCTGGCAAAGTTAGTCTGAAAAAATGACTGGAATTTTACAGTATATGAAATCTGACAATTTTTGCTTTTGACCCCTTTAACGAAAGGAGGACAAATTTTTTGATTGAAGAAAACTCAATTTATTTGCATAATTTTTGTTTGTTTTATCATTCTCATCGAGAATGAGACAGTAATGAAATCAGACAGTGTCAGAATCCCTTTTCACCGCACCCCTCAGAGATGATGGTTCCTGAATTTTTAATCGCCTAACGAGTGTAATTTCATGTAAATTCGTTTACCCTGTGTCAAAAGTTTGTAACGAAGGAAAATCTGACGAAAAAAAAACTGGAAAAAAATTCCTAAACGACTGTGCTGCCAGACCTAAAGAATGGTTCGGTTAAAAACTCTCGTTATTTCGGCGAAACATTTATCTCAGATAACAGCCGATAGAATTTACTCGTTTCGCTAAACGGCCAGACCGTACCTACCTCAAACCCCTCTGAATAAACTCTGCAAACTTACAATCATCCCGCAAGCTCTGCAGCAATTTCGTTCATGCTGCCCCGACCCCCGTTCCTCCTAATCGCTATTTTCTTCCTTTTTGTAGAAAACCACAATTTTCGTCCGTATTGAAACGTTTCAGCAAAAGTTATCCATATCGAAATCAGGGGGTGATGGGGGTCTGACAAAGGGGGCGAAGTCAGGGTAGATATATCGGAAGTGACGAGGCTCGCGTTATCTCCGGCGGAAGAACATTAGTCGACCGGAAGTAACAATTTCCGATCGCAAATGTCCCTATTGATCAGACTTCCGGCTCTACCGTTGTGCTAACTAGATACGTTTGACGTTCTGATACCAAACAATCCCCTCAAAGATCATCGAGCTCGGATTCTTCGCGATTTACAGCATTACTTTTCGCCCGCTAAAAGCCTGTCAGAGTTTGAAATTTCCAAGCTTACCGAGATATTCGGATGAAAAACAAGTTTCTGCCATTTAGTTTCCCCTGGGACAACGCTTAGACCATGACAGCTCCTATTCCTAGTTCAGGTGAGACATGGAGGCCTTCCGGTGTATCGCAAGAACCGAAAACGCTAATAGCTAAATTATTCGGTGTCAAAGTTTGTTATGCGAGTGCCATTCCGTGTACTACCCCTAACTGGCTCGACCGATGTCCTATATTAGCATACTTCAGGCTTCGCACGCCATGGGGACCAATACTCTCTTAATAACACCCCTCGCACCTTACATTATCCATCACCTTTCACCACCCTGTCTCCCCTTTGCCTCGTCCTCAAAATCGACTAGTTCACTCTGTCAACCTCCACGCGTACCTACTTTTACCTTCCACGATTACCTTTCACGTATAACGGCCTTGCGGGTAGCACCGAACGATATACTAACTTGATGGACCCTGGATTTGAGCTCGCGAAAGCTTCGATTAGACCTATGACATGTCCCAACAAATAGCGGTTTGATAACAGCAGCGTAAAATTCATGTTCTCCATTCATTGATTCGTAAAAAAAAACTCGATATATAAATTTTCATTCAAATCGTACAGTTTTTGGGCGCGAATTTTGCAATTCTGAGGCTCAAAAAGCGTGAAACTATACGGTGATGAATATCGGATGGTGAAAAGACCTCGGGTTTCAAATATCGCTCGTTATTCGAACAGATTTTACGGCTAATTAGACACTGTAATAGTAACGGTGCTGAAAATGATTACAACCATCGCCTTTGATGGTCTGGGTGAAGGAACGCTGCAGTATATTTTAAACCACTTATCAACCCTTCTCTAACCTGGTAAGTTTATAATCGAGCTGCTTTCTGGAGTCCGTGGACCCCCCCGAAGGAGACGCTTAACGTAATATATTCAGAGGTCAAAAGAATAGCGGTTTTAGGGCGCCAATGTCGAGGGTAACGGGAAGATCTGCCTTTGGCCCTCATGGCGATACGGAGATCCACCCCTTCCGCCCCTCTGCCCTAAGCTCACGGAGGGATCCTTTCTGGATGAATGCTCAAAAATTTCATTGTCTAACCTCACAAAGATTGAGGCTAACCAAATTAATATTTATTATTACCCGCACAGACTTTATTCTCCTAACGGTCTACTGAATACAAACTGTAACGTCTCAACGAACATGAGACACAAAGAATACAAAGAATTCAGAATCGCGGATTTTTTAACAGTTCTTCAGTAACTTTGGAAAAAACCTAGTCCAGGCAATTTAGACTTTGTGACCCTGACAAAATTTGCTTGCTTTCGAAGTTTTTTTTTCGAAAGAAAAACGGTTTTTCTCAAATAACTCAGCCATTTTCGAGTTAAACGAAAAACGACCGGGACAAAAGTTGTAGGAAATTTAATTTTCTACAAGTTTGGTTATATACATTATAGCTGATAAGCTCAAAATAAACGAGATAATGCGAGTTTTTGGAATTTGGAACGTTTTTTTTGGGTGTAATTCGAAAACCATCGATGCTACGCAAAAAAGTTTTATACAACATTTGTCCCAAATTTGATTCTCTACAAGTTTGGTTCCGTACATTATAGCTGAAAAATTGAAAGTGAACGAGATAATGCGAGTTTTTGGAATTCAATGCGAGTTTTTGGAATTTGGAACGTTTTTTCAGTTTAATTAAAAAAATATCGATGTTACGCTAGAAAGTTTCATACAAAAGTTGTAGCGGATAAAATTTCCTACAACTTTTGTCTGAGTCGTTTTTCGTTTAACTCAAAAACGGCTGAGTTATTTGAGAAAAACCGTTTTTTTTCGAAAAGAAAGAACTTTTCGAAAACAAGCAAAAGCTCAATTTGGTCGCCATTTCAAATTTACACTCCCAGTGACCCCTCCGAGGGCATGGAACAAAAAAATCGCGCCATGAAATTTTGTCAGGGTTCGGTCGATTTTTGGGCTAAATTGCCTGGACTAACCGTTTTTTGGAAACCTGTATCTCAACTAATAGGTGAAGATATTCGGGCTTCTCGAAAATCGAATTGAAACTTCATTATTCTACTTTGTAACAAAATGAAAATTCTAGTGATTGGTTGATGCATCCAAATTTAATTAACGTTTTGAATTCGGTTGTTTTTTGGGGCCATTCTGTGTTTAGTCCAAACTGCACAGTATCAGGCTTGTAGAAGAAACGATTTCCATCGAGATTTAGAAAATCTGGAGTTCCGTTGCCTCTGAATCCTTGTGAAATCTGCTTGTTAAGGTTTTGTCTGTCTTTTCTTTAGCTCGTTCATTCACGATCAGTAAGTTTATCGGTGGAGCCTGTCGAACGCATAATTTCATTGCAAATCCTTTCCGGCTTATCGCAGGAGAATAAAAGTTCTCTTTAGTCTGGTGAAGGTCCTCAGCTCTCCTCCCCCGGATTTTGAGCTTACCAAATCGATGGGCAGAGCAGCATCCCGCAGATAAACCACCCGCGTCCCTGACTTAACTCTCTCCACCGAGTCTCGCCTCGGCTCCGAGTGAGTCCAGACTTGGTACACGAAAACGGTTGACTCCAATTCGCTCAGAGAGAAGAAAAAAAAATTGAAATCAAGACAGTGAACAGCAAGACGAGGAGACAACCCTGACCAGCAGAAGAAGCTTCTGGCCCATGGGGCCAGTTACGTCCCTTACTTTCTTACAGTGCTCCAAAGTTTGCAAGGTGAGAATACACCTTGTCTTCGAGGGTGGTCCGGAGTTTGTGCAGAGTTCTTGTGGATGTGGACCTAGGAGTGAGATAGAAAGGGTGGAGATGACGAGGGTTGAGGGGCGCAGAGTTCACCCACCAACCCGCAAGATAGAGGGACAAACGACTCTGCTAAACGTGCCGTGCCAAGCTATGCATGCTAATGTCGATCTTACATGTTTATGCCCTATGGCTCACAATCAGGGAGAACCGGCACTAAAATCAAAGCCCGGCTTTACCGAGCTTCCATTTTCTAAACAATAACACTATAACACTATACTGTTGGCATGGGAAACGAGCCGAGGAAATACGAGGTGATTTTTCAGACAAGTCTCGTATCAAAAATTTATCACTTTAAAATATGTATTTCGGTGTTATAGTTTTTACCGGATCAATAATATTCTTTATGTAAAGTAATCATTTCAACACCCAACGTATGTTTCATGCCTGTGCCAAAACGAACAGTCATGTGTTTCATGCTCATGACTTTAATGCGGTAATTTTTCAAATTTTCGCACCAGAGAGAAGACAAAAAAAAATTGTTTAAGGCAGTACAGGTTGTAAAAAGCCTCGGGTATACGAGTCGATTAGGTTACCCTTTTCCCAACGATCCCCTAAGCCATAGCATGAACTTAGCGTCACAGAATTTGTGCGTTAAACTCCACCCCCACCCTCCTTGAGTCGCTTTTGTAGGCGTTGAAAAGGTTTTTGACCAGTTAATTTTCTCAGACATGACAATAGGGGCAAAACCTTGGAGCAGTTTGCTCTTGAATTGTTATTGCTCTTGTTACTCGCCTTGTTCTCGTTTTTGTCCCTGTTCTTGCGACTAGTTTGACGACGTCTCACCAACTCTCAGAAGGGTCGTATGGACCAATGTACACTTGATGTTTCAAACTATACAAGCCAATTGACCGCGCACTTAACGCTTGCAAAATTAACTACATTATTTCAGCCTCCAGTTACTCCTAAGATGAGTCATCATCTCCATTCAGACTGGAGCACTATGAATTTGAAAGCAGTTTGAAAAATTCATTTGTCAAATAACCGAGAAGTAAGTCCCCGTCTTTGACGGGCTTTGAATAAGAGTCGTCTGTCGGTTTGCGTTTCACTGTCAATTACAATTAATTCCGTCAAAAGCTCGAGGATATTTGTCCATGCAGAGGTGTGATTACAGGAGTTTCGTACCGAAATTGAACCGTCAATTCCAATAGCACTGTTTATATGTCTCTGCATTATGGTGCTATACCATACAATTTCCCACGAGAACCGCACACCGAGGCGAAATTACAATTACAAATCGTAAATTATTTATTAGTGCCTCAACTACAGGTGTATACCTATAAAGTAGACTGAGCGAGAAGCCAGTGGTTCAGGTTAAAGGGATTGTAGCGGGAATCGGGAGGTCAGAAAAAATTCCCGGGTTCAAATTACAACGAATTAACCGCGTTAATCACCCCCTACAGGATCAGAGAACATACCGAGGCTTTTTTCCTCGCAAACCCTTGAAGCCATTTGAATTTTCCCACAGACGACTAATGGACCGCGGATCTAATTTTGAACTTTCTACATCACCAAAATTACACTCCTCATAGGCTTTCGTAAAATTACCAATGACACAACGCCCTTCTATTCATGGCTAATTTCGGAGAAAATGGCATGAGGTTTCTGGAAAGAAAAGTGACCCCTGTAGGTACTACGAAAATGTAGAATACACACGTCCCATACCTCGTCACGTTCGCGTAAGGAATAAATTAGGATAAACTTGGTGAAATTATCCTTGCCGTAAGTCAAAGGTCTTCCTCTGGGACCAGGCAGGGTTTGATATACCATGCAGAATTCTGGTCAGATGACGGATCGTTCCTCAGTGAATACTTGGGCGAGTAGATTGGGTTCTGACTTACCTGTAACAAAAATAAAGTAACAAAATTGACAAATCGTCTGAGTGAAGTGTGTCAGAGATTATCATCATCATATATTCCTGAGTGAAATGAACAGCAGTTAGGATTGGAGTTTCAGATTCTGGAATAAACCGAAAGACTTCATCATCGGAATTTATTACTGTTAAAAAAAAAGAGAGTGAGAGAGAAAGAGAGAAGGTAAAGCCAAGACCGACTCAAACTTTATATCTGTTGCGAGTCAGCGCATTGCTATACGGAGTCTACAGTACCCTACGTACCTCGCGGTACTGCATAAGTGATGCAAAGTTTGCAAACGTTGAAACTACACTCCATCTGTCTCTTATGTGTCTAGCTGAAGGTATATATATATTCTGGACAATGAGATCATACCAACGTTTCATCAAGATTCATTTATGACTTTGCATAAGCACACGTTGCATATGTGAAAACCCCGCGCGGTGCAGTGTAGTGACAAAAGTGAAAAATAGAAGATACGACGAATATCCCCCTACCCTGCTCCACTGGAAAGCCATAATTGACTTGGTCGAATGTAAAAACGCGAAAGAATGAATGAATTATTTCCTTTGTCCCTCTGAACGCAGATTCTTCACATTTTCGCAACATTGTATGAAATTGAATAAATTTCATTCACCACCGACCCCGAAGGGCACTATTAAATTCCTTCGATAATTTTACGCTGTGAAATCGGTGAAAAATTATTTCAGAATATGGTTTATTATTTACACGGTCAAACCTGTCAATATTCAATTTTCTCTGAGTCTATATAGGGTATTTCACGCCTTTTCCCTACCACGTTCACCTTTCTATCCACACCGTGATAGTGGTACGATCTTCGTTCGAAGGGACGCAAAAATTTACTGCTGATGGACCGCTGCATTCCTCGCG
Organism: Euura saliciscinereae; assembly: GCA_018420115.1. Taxonomy (NCBI): domain Eukaryota; kingdom Metazoa; phylum Arthropoda; class Insecta; order Hymenoptera; family Tenthredinidae; genus Euura; species Euura saliciscinereae. The sequence goes on along the minus strand of JAFFZH010015384.1, from coordinate 10,914 downwards.
CCTTTTACGACCCTTGCTACATGCCGAGCTGGAACAGCGCTGACTTTTTAGGCTTGAGAGTTTTTTTGCAATTTTTCTATCACATTGGCTAATCGAGTAGTGGAAAATTTCAGTTTGTAATCGCTTCTTGAAAAGGTACGCACAACCTTGGAATTTTGAAAAATCGATTTTCCGTTGTTTGTTCCATTTTCTTATTGCTTGAAGTCTGAACTTTCATTTGCGACAAAAAGAATTTGTCGAGCAGCTTCACGCCACAACTGCGTCAAGCTCAAGGAGAAAGGCTGTTGTATAGTGCAAAAATCGCAGATTGAAGGTACGAAAAATAATTATCGACTCCAAAGTCCATACATCCAGGCACTTTTTCACATTCTTTGTCACAGTTGTCGTTTGAACAATTATATTGCTTATTCGATATGCTGCCAAAAAAACTAAAAGCATTTGGATTCGGATGAAACTTGCTGACAAAATAGCTGGAAATAAAATAAATAACAGGAAGTTCAAAGGCTGGCTCATAGTCAGCCCAAAACCGCTCGATTTTTTTATGTGTTAATCCGTTTGTTAATTACAAACGTTTAAAGTTATCATTTTTGCGAAATTCAAAAAGTATTCGATGGTTCAATAGTTTTACCATTGTACTCAAAGTATATTTTCGAATTTTTGATTTTAGATGAATCCAGATGATGCAATCATGTAGGCCAATGAGCCGTGCGGTGGCTACAGCGTCTTGTTATAACAACGACTACGTTTTTTATGATTATTGAGCAATAAAAAAAAAGCTCAAACATCTCAAGACTATATGCTAACTGTATGGTGAGCCTCAACTTCTTCATCCCAATGCCAGAGTGAAAGGTAAAAAAAAATTCACCTGAAGGTTGGGCACACCCTTTAAATTGTTGAGAAATGTATTTTTCCTTGAAGCGGACCATTAAACCACGACGACTGGTTATGGTATGTGAATTTTTACCAGCTAGAGAATTGCGTGACTGTGAGAAAAGTACGGTTACTTGGATTCCTTGAGGTTCGTTTTAGCCTTCAGTAAAATGGTCAAATATTGTGATCGTGTGACCAGAAGAATGGGTATACTTTACACGCCACGTACGTATATGTAGTAGCTGTGCAACGTAACGTTTTCAAGATGTGCAAAGCACAGTACTATCGCGGTCGTAGACCTTCTCAGGATAATTTCAACATGTTTGTAACCTCAGAACCGTGTGATTACGGAGCATAGTACTCAATTTTTTTTCTACATTTTTATAACTCTACGTGTTTATTCTTGCAAAACTTTGAATAATTTCACACTGAACGATTATACGACCAAAGCAATTTGTCGTTTTTGCAATAAAAACAAGCTCTTAAGTCAGAGGTAGTTCGATACCACTTACTATTCTACTCCATCTACAATTGAACGTACCATGGGAAATTTGCCACCTATACAGGGTGATTCAAAATTCGTGACGGAATCTTTCCCAGGGTCATTCCTGGTCGATTAATATTGATAGCAATGCGCATGAATTTGGTGAATAATAGCTACGAAAATTATTTGCATTTCTTCTCAGAATCTAAAAATGAAATATAATATTAAAAATTACTAGTTTGTCAAACAAAAATTCCACGTATAAGATCTAAAAAAATAATTTTTTTCAAAGTTTTTGAATCCTTGCACAATATTATACTAATAATATTCATACAACCTTCGAAGCGCTGTACCATCGGTAATAAATTAATTTCAGGCTGTGAAGAAACGATTAGTGATGCAATAATTTTTAGCATCCTCGAAGTTACTTCGAAAATGTTCTAAAATTCTGCAATCAAAGACGTATCTTCCCCTAGCTATTAAAATATACTGAATAATTTTGTTGATTTGTGTTGAAAACGGAAGAAAAATCGCCTATCATCAAGCAAATAAATTACTTGTATAATATTATCGAGTAAATGTGTACCAGGATCAAACGGGATATCATCGAATCAGATGAAAATTGTTTGATTTCAATATATTTACTAGGGCGAGTCAAATTAAATGATTTCTTCTAGCGTCAAGTAAATTCCGTCAAATAAATCGATTTACTTGGCTGCGGTCAGAGATACATCGCATAAATTTCGTGATCAGAGTATTGAGTCTCATCTAATCGATGTCACTTGTAAAGTTCACCTTTTGACCCGGTCCTCTTCTACGGATCATTCGCCATTTAACCCGAAATCGAGTTTATCTGCCAGCTATTTCAGCCATGGCTCGGGTGAGTTTCAGTTGTCACAGTGCCCGAAGGGGTCAGGTCAATCGATTTTGATCAAACTTTCAGAAGACAGTCTGCGTCGTGATATAAATTTCTATAATAAGAGTAGCAGGTCATTTTTCCCCAAAACCATGTCAACTATTCACGGTATCCGTTCCTTTTTCCGGTATATTTGGTTCGAATGAACCGACAGGATCCTATGATTGAAGGCTGGGAGTAAAACGACCTGAATAATTCATTTAAATAGTTTTCTCCCCGGTCTGCAGTGGCTGGTGGTAAAATACGGCGAAATGGGTACCGCGGTAGCTCGTCCTCATTGAGAACTGACTAATCCACGGTTCGGCTAGTAAAAAACCTAATTTCCTTGAACCCGGTTTCAGCTGAACGTTTGAAATGAATTAAACATGCGTTTCCTGCACGTTGCATAATTTACCTCTCTATTTCAACGTCGGAATATACTTTCCACCGCAATTACTATCGTGTACTACCGCTTCGCATCCTTTTCACAACCGCGGCATATCCTTCTTACGTCATACATTGTATATACGAACTACTCCATGTATTTGGACTTGGGGATTAGTTTCGCCCAGTTTATACATAGGTACATACAGTTTATCTCGAAAATAAGACGCGGTTCTAAGGTACGAATGTTGTATCGAATTATCTAGTTCAGAATAGGCAAAGTCCGAGGTTCCGTCTTTGGGGGATGGCTTTAGCTTCTCAGTCGGTCGGATAATACCTCCCTGACGTTAACTTCGGTCCAAAGCACTGCTTTCGCCCTCAGGGTTACTGGGATTTGCCAAAATTACCAACATTATCAGACGGAGAAGAGAGCATCCGGATTCGTACCTCCGAGACGAGGACGGACTTCGACAGGGCGAGGACACTAATGACACATCTAGATACCGCTAGCGTATAAACCGTCAAAGTTTTCGTTAAAAGTTCAAACTGCCTCTTTAGAATATTATATTATTTTTTTTTCACGATCTCTGTGTTTCCGTTTTACATCATAAACCTTTATGTGGTAGGTTCTGGTTCAGAATCTGCACAGAGGATAAACGATAAACGGATAGAAAGGTCATCGTTCGTTCCCCGAAGCCAAGGTTACGAAATTGAAAAATCATCCCGTTATTCGCTTCATCGGATAACTGGACGGAACGTGGATTTCGATACAGAACATTTTTTGTTCCACATGTTCGAAACAATGATTTAATCCGGTTTATTTTGAGCTTCAACTGTTCGTTCGAAACATGACATCGCAGCTTCAAGGCATTTCAATTGTTTCCTCATCTCAACACGCTGAAATCGCGGGTTTTGGATGGTAATGGTCAATATGTCAGTGTACGTTGGAAATTCGTTCAATCCAACATTGACTTTCTATTGATCGCATAATATCCAAATATCCGCTAGAATTTCAAGAACCAATGAAAATAGACAGCGATTAGCAGGACTGTGGTTTATAAGATCTTTTCATCAGACCCTCGTTTACTGACAACTTCACACCGTATCGTGTCTGTCAGTTGATGATTCTGTCCAAATTAAAGCTTCACGAATGAGATCACGAATTGAAGCATTTCCAGTATCCTCTGTAGTATTTAGGGTCATGTCATAATCAAGGTAGCCGAAAATCCCATGAATTACTAAGACCCTGCCTGCGTATAAATATAAAATAACATTCATGGAGTGAGAAGGAGGGATGCGGGGGGATGGTTGGGTTGTGACGTAATAATATATCACCGTAATGAAACCACTAGGCGACAACCATCTTTCTCTTTACCTGTACCAGCCGTGAACTCGCTCGGTTCTGTTCACGCCATGTCTTATAAATCATGGTTTAGCCTCATTCCTTCCAGCTAACGTTGTATAGATATTTTCAGGGTATAGGTATAATGAACGATGGATGAGAGGCAGGTCGTCCTATGCAAATAAAATTTCTGCAATTCATACTCATCAAATGAGTGGCGAACTTTTTGAAAGTGAAAAAAACAACAACAAAATTAGGTATATGTTGTTGATAACTCCAGCATCGGTGTCAAATTCAAAGTTAGCCTATCTTGACGTCTACAGAGCGGAGAATGGATAACGGAAGAATATGTCTATATAGGTGTGTAACTTGTTGACACGGTGATCCCCGTGAGGGTAGAATGCGATTATGCAGTCAAATGAGATTGTGGCATATGCATGAACTTTCCCACTCCCCCTCCATTCATTCCCATTCAGTTCGTACCCTCTACGGACTGGCTGGAACCCCCAACCCCAGTTTCTGATCCCTCATCCCCTATCCCTCATCCCTCTCGTCCCTCAGTCGTGCACTCTTTCTCTCTCTCTCTCTCTCTCTCTTCATCTATATCCTTTTCTAGTCATCGTAGCGGCGATGGTGGTGGTTGTGGCAGAACGTAACCCCCGACAACCTTTGGGTTCCTCATGACACTTGGAGGTATTATTACAACCGATTCTAGACCCTAGTCAAAGTTCGAGGTCCATCTTGTTGACCACTGGGCTCGCGGTACTTACCGCGACCAATAAATCGTAATTGTTACTAGCCGAGTGCGCCAGCTGCGATTGACGACCGTTCCGTATACCAAATCCCAATATCGACGATCAATGATAGCTTGAAAAATTATACCTGCGCATCAATCCAATGGTGGACTGTTCCAAGTAGAAAAATGTTCTACCGATTTTGATGATATATTGTCGATGGTGTCATCATGAAACACAGTCTTATCATATGATTGATGAGAAATGAGTCGATTCTGAAATCCGAGCGGCTACATTCACTTGTTGAAATCGTAAACCAATTTGATTACAATTTCTTGAAATCGCCGAAGATTGCTTTCATATCGCTTGTCACCCGCGATCTCAGAGTATAATAAGTGTAGTCCAATTGTGAGATACTGAATCAATTGATCTGTATTCGGAAATATCGTGTGATATCGTGTCTTCGGATATGACTCACGTTTCTATAAGCACGAATTTTTCATTTCAACGAATCGGCACGAACTCATATGACCACTCAATATATTGTTGATGTTCAATCGAAATTTGAATAGGAAATTCTTGATTCATTATTCGTAGAGCAGAATTCAGACATTCATTCTTCTATATTCAAACCCCCTGAATCACTATGACTGTTTGGTATGTGAAGTTCATCCAGAAACTATCTTTCAATTTTGATGATGATGATCAGGATTCGATTTGGCAATGAAATATCGTCTTTTGGATCGCTGGAAAATCAAGACACGCTTCATTATCACCTCTTCATAATCCCATATCATCGAGCCTAAAGAATGGGGTTCTGGCGGATTTGCGTAATTTCGTGTTATTTTAAATTGATTTTACACGAAATAAACTCCGAAAGACATTCAGTCTGTCATGTGACATTCTATCCCTTATCAAAAAACTCACTCCTGATTCTTCAATTCTTTGGAGTGAATACAGTCACTCCACTAGAGTGTCACTCCAAAGAATTTAGAGAGTGCGTTTTTGGTGGTCCATAAGAAATCTGTAATCTCCAAGAATTTCACAAATTTAAGGATGTAGTTCGGGTTGAAAAAGGCCCAAAATAATGCGATTTAAAAAAAACTTTTTGTTGCGAATTGGATTTTTAAAGTGTTCTAATTCGGGCCCAACAATGATAATTTGTAAAAATTATCCAATTGCACAGCTCAGAATGAGAGTGATCCATGTCACCAAAAGTCAAGAGTGATGAGAAAATTGGAACATGTCACCAGACCAAACTAACACCAAATTCGCATCGATTATATGTATATTGTGTTTTTTTTTCTTAGTTTCGAATGTAAAAACTTGTGAACAAAAGTTGGCATCAGTACAATATCAATTGTAGAAAATAGTTTTTAACCCGAACTACATCCTTGATAAAAGCAAATGGATATCTGGAGCCAGGCCCCATGGTCCTGGAATAATATATCAGTCGTACAAGCCAGTTGTGAAGTCTGGGCTCGAGATGCAATTGGATAAATCGATCGCAGTTCTCTCGCCAAGATGGGGTATAGAAATACCAACCCTCACCCGATTCGGTGGTTTCGTATAGTCGCCCGTTACACTATCAATCCAATGTGATAAATAATCTGAACCTCCACACGTATGTACATAACTGTCGGTATATTTAACGGGCCAACGCTGATCGATTTGCAATTTTAAATGCAGCTTATTTGAATTATCTGGTTCATTACGTGACTCTAGAAATGACCAAAATGACTATCAACCGTTTATCGTACAGACTGCAGAGTGTCGGTATAACGATAACGCGTTAATTAAATACGGGTACATGATAGACACTAGATTCCGGCATAACGATCCATAACTGGTTAACAGTGAGGGTATACCTTACCCCACTCACACCGTAACAAGGAATTTAATTCCACCCCCGTAGTCTTCTCGCCTTTTTATTCCCACTGAAACGCGTATAGTTTGTTGCCACTTTCCATTATCATTTCCCGCTTTGGTCCACCCTGACACCATCCAAGTCCCAACTCTAGAGCGACGAGAAATATACGAGGATTCACCACGCTGAACGGATGTAAGAAGATGCGCTATCCCGCTGAGAATATACAAAGACACATGCATACTCTCTTCCATTGTCTTGCACTACCGTGCAAATTTTTAGTGCAGAGAAAGCAATACGAGCAAATACTGCTTTCAATTGGATAAAAACCGCTGAAATTAGGAACAATATTTTTTACAGTTTGATTACCGTCGAGTCTTGTATCAGTCGAAGAAATAATTGAACGCACCGATAGATTGATAGAAAATTGCGGAGTATAGTTTATTATTTGTAACGGTCTATTATACATTATGACGTTACACGGTACCAAATATAGGAGAGCAAGCATTCGCGAGAGAACATCCCGCTGGTTCAGATTCCATTTGTTCCGGTTGTCACCCCATGACGTATGTCCTATCCAAACCCCCGACTCCCGCTCTGTCAACCCCCACTACTAAAACAGGTGTAGTACACCTTGCCGTACTTTCGAGTATGCGGTAATGTCCCTATGTATGCACGTCTGTGAGAAAGTATATTGGAACATTTGCAAAAGTGTGTATGTGCGAGTGGTCGTAGCAGCCCGAAATGCGTGAGAATAGCGAATTGGTTGAATCCCCGGGATGGGTTAATTAGATGGCAAATTTTATTTTAATTGCCTCTGAAAGCAATCACTCTCTAGAACGTATAATGAGATAACATAATTCAACGATATTCGAATTGCTCTGATTAATGAACAGCAATTAGACGAAACTTTGAACGATTAAAATTAACTAGTGGGTATAATCACTCCTACGACTCGAACACAATTACACACTTTGATCACTATTTCTTTAAATTCAAACTACTATCATTTGGAGCTTAATTATTTCCGGAAGAGCTAATGCAGTATCCAGTCTTCGAGACTGAATTAACTAGAACCCTCGACTCTGCTAGTAGTTTACCTTACAATTAGTCGGTCTCGGAGCCCACGAACTTCAAAACATAATCTTAACAAGAAGTCATCAAATTTGAAGAATTCGGAATCAACACTTTAGTATTTTCCGCCATTTTGATTTTGGAAAATCGTTTTTATTCATCTCCAATAGAAAACTGATCTTTTCAATTTCTGTTTTTTTTTTGTCTCTCAGACTACTAGAATAGTGGGAATTATGAACACGATTTCAATCTCTGTTGAAAAACGTCTGACAAAAAATAGTGTTTCGTATCATCCACAAACGTGTGTTAATTATGATATGTGGCATGTGTTATTTAAATAGGTAAGCAATGGCAGAGGGTTAGTTAACGACGTTTAAAAGGGGTTAGAGTGTCACGTCCACTAAATATCGTCCACCCCACGAGTATTACCCTTGTTGCTGTTACGAGGGATGTTTCGGAGGGCCGTATAGCCACTGCGTTAGTATGACTGTCCATGCGTGAATTTTCAGATGAAAAAGAAGGGAAAAAAAAATTAATCTTCACTTTTTGTATGGATCGATTATCCCGATTGTGATTAAATAAATTACCCGGTGGATTTTTGCGGTTGGTATCAGCCGGGGTGAACGAGGCGAGGTAGGTTATATCCAACGTTCCTAATTACCCCCAAGAGCACGCGCCGCTGAAGATGATCTATTCGCGGGAGGGAATTCCTCTAAGTGGAAACGAAAAGGAGTCGAGAAACCGAGGTATGGGGAAATGGGAGTAAGCGAGAAGGAGAAACCTTAGGGGAGGGGAAAATGAGAGATGTAAGGTAATTAAAGTGAACGTGCACCACCTTGTAGAAGATTTAAAAGGTCGTAACTTTTTATGATTTACATTCCTTTCATTTAGTCTCACGTTCCCAGATAGTACATCCACAGACTTGACAGTCTCACAGCGCAAAACTCACAGATTACACACCCCTAAATTTAACCTCAACCACCCACACAGCCCACCTCTACCTATATTCATCGACAATCAGAGATCAGAGGAAATATGAGTTTTTCGGGTCTCTCACTTTGAATTTCATATCAAAATTGTGAATATTAGAATAGTGGTGAAAAATGACCCTAAAAAAATTCACAAAGATAACCCTATACAATCTCAACCAAAAGTGAGTCTCGTTGTCAATATTGAGTACTTCGAGATGAGATAAAAATCAGAAAAAAATCAACCACAATCAAGATGATAAAAGTATTCATTTTCAATAATAATAATGCCCAAAAGTTATCAACAAATTGTTTAAACAAATCATTGTTTAACAAATTTCCTAGTGACGTTATTTTTTTTTTAATGTCAAATGAATTCGTTAATCTTTCTGAATATACATGAATTATTTCAGAATTTTGTCACATTTTTTAAATTTTCGTTTCCGGAAATTTAATCTACATCGTTTCCACAATAACATATCCAAAATTCAGATTCTTTTCTCCATTTTTCAAAATCGAAAACGGAAATTTAAAAAAAGCGACAAAATTCTGAAAAAATTCATGTATATATTCAGAAAGATTAACGAATTCATTTGACATGAAAAAAAAATAACGTTACCAGGAAATTTGTTAAACAATTATTTGTTTAAACAATTTGTTGATAACTTTTGGGCATTATTATTATTGAAAATGAATACTCTTATCATCTTGATTATAGTTGATTTTTTTTCCGATTTTTATCTCATCTCGAAGTACTCAACATGGACGACAAGACTCACTTTTGGTTGAGATTGTATGGCCTATACATCCTTAATTAGTCAAATTAACTTCTTCAAAATAACTACATGGGTTTCTTTCATTTCTCATCAACAATTCATACCGTGAATTCTTCCTATTCGTTTGATTATTTTTATGGTTTTTCGGTCTCCCTGTACTCAGAAGTAGGATTTCAACAGTAAATGTAGAACATTATCGTGATCATACGAATACGAACAGCATCGTAATTCGAGTTTCAATAGGGCGTCTACGGTTTGGATTTCGGGTGAACCGATTTACAAAGGTGACATTCGAAGGTAAAGTTTAATTTCCTGTTTAGTAGCTCGTGCGAATTCAACTTCGGTATAAATTTTGGTTGCGGTATTAGTTCCGTGGAAACCGTTCCAGCGTCTCTCGATATCGCATCATTCCCGAATAATAATGCCATAGAAGCTTCGAAGTAAGTATATATCCTAATGCCACGTTACATTGTGCCACGCCGATTCCGGTTATACACCTTAACATTGAAATTATTACAGAACCACTCGAAGGGAGCAAATCCCTAGTCTAGTTTACCCTCTTTGCTGAATAACATAGGCAGACAAGCGGACGGACGAGCAGCTTCCAAGATACAAGAACTGAGATTGAAGGCATCTGACATAAGACAATGGGCTACGGTATCCGCACCGCTACTGAACACGGATCAGAAGCCGATCTTTAGTCGAGGACCTAACGTTATAAATATGATGATTAATGATTTATGGAGGCCTCCGAGTGGTCACGCAAGCTCCAAACACAAGCGGCAGAGGGATGATGATGAAGGCCGCGATTTATTATTCCGAATTGGCATACTTAATAATCTCATCAATTATTGGCACAACGGACTTAGGGAACTTGAGGGACGTAATTTAATCAGATTGAGCCCCGACCCAGATGAATTTAGAGATCATGGGCCAGGGAACAACCACAAGATTCCTTCCCCAAAAACGTGGCGAAGACCCTGGAATCATCTGGTTTCGCGTAAAACTTGATTTTCGACGATTTTTTCGAGCAGAATTGGAAAATTTAACTTTTTCCAAACAGTTTTTCCTTCACTGATTCAGAAAAGAAAAGGAGAAATTTTTATCGCTATTTTTTTTTTCATAACTTTGAATTTTTCAAATCTGATATATAATAAATTATTCCGAGACCCAACCAAACGCCGCATCTCTCAGAGTTGGACCGACCTGGTGTGCCGGTGGAGGTTAAAAATAGAGAAACCCAACAAAGGTGATAAAATCGCTGGATCTGGGAAAGGTATAAAACAATTCAGAGACAAATAAAAGCCCTCTTAATGGGCGTATTTCGCAAGCATTAGCGCCCCTGCCCCGGACAAGATAAAAGTCGTACCCCATTCGTTAAACTGGACAGACGCTTACCGCACGGTGTAAACCGAAACGGACTTCCACTCGAATCGCGTCGCTGAAGACATGAAAAAAATTAATTAATGATAATAATTGCCCGAGTTTTCTAGTTGTTTATTGAACAAAAAAAAAAAAAA